>JAKELG010000153.1:0-102420 GCA_021527035.1 Lactarius vividus | reverse complement strand
TGAGTAGAATAATGCCATGGACATAATATGGAGCCGCTTTTAAGGGTCCACTAATAATCTAGATCTTGAAGCCGAGACCCCGCATGCACGCTAAGTGCGCCTGCACGAGATCCTTGCACTTTTCGTCGACCTCGGACCCGTCGAACTTGAGGAAGCAGTCGTCGCGCGCAGACTTGGTCTGAGGACAAGCACAGCAACTGCAGTCGGGTTTGTCAGATGACCGGGGGAAATAACCGAGAGGGTGTGACATACGGCTTCAGACCTTGTGGATTTAAAGGGTTCTGCGTGGGGTCAGTAGGGTTGTACGGCGCATTCGCTGGCGGTGGCGTTGGGGTTGGGGACCAAAGGGCGGTGACCTGGGAAGATCGTGGCCTTCGGTAAATGAAAGTTAAACGACGCTAGAAGTGCGCTCACTTTTTTCGATCATGGCCAGGAACTCTATTAGTTAAAGCAGAAAGAGGTCTTCGGAAGGCAGATAATTTACGGGGGCAAATAGCTTGATACGACTCGACGGCAGGCAGGCAGTGGTCACGTGCATGCACCCGGAATATTCGGGCCGTTCCGCAAATTGCAACCGACGCCCCTCAATAGCGTCCTCTACAATGTCACCCCCAACGGAGCCCATAACTTCAACCTCGAGTGCAAGATCGAAGAAACAGAAGAAGTCAACAGGAAAGCTCGCCAAACAATCGGCGAAATCGCACCTGCGGCATCGTCGTCCGATGCCGAAGACAGGATGGTCGCGACTCGGAGCATTGATTTGCCGCCCGCGTACGTGCCGCCTGCAGGCAGCGTTCCCGTCGACATCGACGTCGACGTTGAATTCGGGGAGTTCGACTACGACGCAGTGAAGGCAGATGAGGGTGCCGAGCTGTGGCTCGTACGCGCGCCGACCGCAGTGCGTCCTGCTCCCCTCTCCTCCCCAGGAGAATACGACTGACCGAAAAAAAAAAAAAAAAAAAACAGGTCAGGGCGAAGAACCTACAGGGGATCCAGATATTATCGTCGCCCAGCGTAGTAGGCTGCGTGGGCGATTTGTCGCGCAAGTCCACCGCGTATGATATATGGTCGCTCTCGCCCCCATCGTCGTCGTCGTCTTCTTCCCGTCCGAGCAGCGGCGAGCGTCATCAGCCCCACGTCGGCGCGGAGGAACTCAACGGCCTCTCGGTGCTCCTTCCGCGCAAGCGGAAAGGCGGAAAGCTCTTTCTCGGTGCGTGCGCCCGTGCTGCTTCCCACCTCTGTTTTTCCCTGCTCACGCACACTCGCAGCACCGAAGCCCGTCGCGCGACACCTCGTTATTGCCGCGCGCCCCGCCGAGCCCACACGGAACAGCGTGGCCTCGGATCCCGCTACGTTTGAAAACCCCCCGCGCGAGGCGTACCCCGACGAGGCGCTGACGCATCGCTTCAGGCCTTATGGTGACCCTGGGGACCCTCCGCCGCCGGCGCCCGAAGACCAGATGGACTTGGGTGTTGATGATAAGCACGCGGAGAAGGGGAGCGCGAGGGAAAAGGAAAAGGAGAGGCGCAAAAAGCGGAGAGGGGGCGAGGCAGTTGAATCCCCAAAGAAGGCGAAGAAGGCGAAAATGGCCGCTTCGTAGGAACTGATGTCCTCGTCCCGTATCACGCACCCATTCTCACTTACGCACTCACACAATGATCATATAAAATGCACGTTCTATCACAAGATTGCATACAGATTGGATGGGGACGGATGCACAAATAAGATTAACGTAAGGCCAGGCCCGCTGCTATGCCTCACTTGAGTGGCTGCGGACGTGCAACCCAATTGCGGATGCGAGCTCAAAACACGCTACAAGTAGCAGTTGACCAACTAGGTCCATAAGCGCCGCGTGGATCGGCAGGGCGTACATGTCTGGGTCGTACTTGCGCGACCAAAGGTAATTGGTCAGAGCATACCCTGCGACCAGGGATATAGCGATCTATGATAAATAGTGAGCCGGCGCGAGCATTTCATGACAGGCATCTGGGACCTACAGCGGTGCAGAGAAAGAAGAGCGCGAGTACAGTGAACAGGAACGGCGTGGCAAGCCACGACGAGACACGCAGGATGAAGAAGAATGCGACCCCAACGGGGATGGAAACGAGGAACAGCACGAGCATGACGACGCGCGGAGTGGGCTCATGACTCGAACGGCCGGGATTGGGCAGCGGGGCGATGACAGATGCAGCTGCATGCAACGCCGTTGACAGCCGCGAGACGAAGATCGAGCCTGCGCCGCCGGGGATGCCTGTGGAGTGTCAGCCGTGAGGTATTATTGCCGTGAACCAGGCACGCACCGCCAAAGGCGACGCCGAGAATTGCATAGCCTTCGTAGCGGCTGACGAATGCGTCGAGCACGATGCCAGATGCGCTGGCGATGACCATCGCGCCGAGAAGCGGGGTCCAGCCTGCGCTGAGCAGTGGCCTGACGTGCTCGTTTCGACGGACGATGGAAGCGCACATGATGGCGCAAAGGGTGACAGCCGCAACAACGACATAGGGCGCCACGGTGGCGATGCCGAGTGTGAGCACTGTAGACATCGCGCCCAGGAGGGACATAGTGACAAGGTCGCCGAGGCAAGCAGCGATAGGTGGGGCGATGTTATCTGTGGGCGAGACATGAAACATCGGATAGAGGCGTGGGAACCAGGACCGCACCAGGGTCGCGACCCAGCTTTCGGCAGAGAACAACGAGGCCTGACATGAACGAGCCAAGGACAATTGCGGAGAGACATGATGAGGACATTGCCGTGGATGCGACCACCATGAACCTACATAACTTAAATAAATGAGGACGGCGGAGAGGACGGGGACACATACTCGTTGAAGCCAGATTTTGAAACCCCAGTTGGTGGACCTCTGTGTGAGAGATTAAGGCCTGGCACCCGTGAATAATGGAACAGGGTCCTCGTCCCAGGGGGTAAGGATTCCTGAGACTGTTCTCCCAGACCCGGAAAAATCGCGCTGAGAAGGAAAGGAAAGCATGCAGCGACGAAGGATACGACCGCAGCTTGTACCTGGATCAGGGCGAGGTTGCCAAGGATGAGAGCATTCCGGGTAGAGGGGACGTCAAGGTCACCCATGTTGGCTGCTGTGCCGAGCCTCGCAGAAAGGTTCATTTCTATATTGCCTTTCAGGTTGAGAATGGCCAGGACTATCGCAATGAGTTCGTTGATACTGGTCATCGCGTTCCAGTGCTGTCGCCGCGTGAGAAAAAAGGACGAGGAGAGAGAACGAAAAGCCGAACGGATATCTTGGCAAATAGCTCGCCAGTGAATAGGAGGCCCATGGTAGTGAACAAGAGTGTCGGTAATGCCTGTATCTCGGGGTCAGCAAGTAGAGGGACGAGATGCGGGGACCCACTCACCTCGAAGACAATGCTGCCAATCTGGTTCCAAAGAGTTGCAGCAGCGCGAGTGGCGGATGCCTTGCCATGCCCGCGCGCCTGTGTATTTTGAGTGAGAAGTGCACCTTCGTCGTCATTGTCGTTATCACCGTCGCTGTCGTCGTCGTCGTCCGGGAGTTGTTCCAAGTGGCTCAATTCCATGTCTGAGTGCATGGTGGGAGAGAGCAGAGTTTCCATTTTTGGACGAAACGAAATCATTGAAGGGCGTGGGAATGTTACGGTCTGGCCGCAAACCTTGTCGAGTCGAGTCGAGTTTCGCTGTTCCAGCCTTCGTTCGACTCGTCCTCTCGTTCACTTCCTCGTCCCTCCTGACGACCCGCGCATTCCTCAGAACCCACCGCAGTCCCTCAGAAACGACATCGTCTCGGTTTCTAGGCCGCGAGGGACCGCGCACACTCTCCGGGAACCATGTCGTCGTCCCTAGTTCAATTCCCCTCAGTGCA
Organism: Lactarius vividus; assembly: GCA_021527035.1. Lineage (NCBI taxonomy): Eukaryota > Fungi > Basidiomycota > Agaricomycetes > Russulales > Russulaceae > Lactarius > Lactarius vividus. The sequence continues at coordinate 98,568 of JAKELG010000153.1, read as the reverse complement.
CCCTTTTCGCTCTCAGATCATCAAAAACACACCAGATACTGTCCCTCCAACTGAAGAACTCGAGTTGCTGAAAACAGACCTTGAAGAACTTCGCCAGCAGACCTTGGACCGTGCCAAGAAGGCTGGTGATGATCTACGGACTATCGAGGAATCTATCAAGAGACTGAAGGAGAGGGGGAAGGGAAAAGCAAAGGCAGTCGAGAGAATGAAAAGAGAGTGTGCGTGTTATCTTTGACCGCTCGTCTGTGCTCATCTCAACAACCGAACTCCTCTTCGGCCCTCCTCCCCTTACGGCGGCTCGGTTCCCCGAACTTTTGCCTTACACTGCTCCTTTCTGCCCGTTTTGGCACTCCTAACCCTGCGGTCGCCTATTCACCTAACTCCGTCGCGACTCCAATCATGTCTCACCGTTCTATTCGAACATTGATCGTCCTCCTTTGCTCTTGACTACCCCTCTTCCGTTACGCGTCACCTACAACCACCAGTCACCCCACTTGCCGAATCTAATGATACGCGCGGGACCTCTCATTCCCAGTCTACCGCGCCCACCCGTTTCTCCTCTCAACCTATCGCCGCATCTTCCTCTCGCTCGTCATTGGACGCTCGTAAACCGTGAGTGAATCTTTCTCCTCACCCCATACCATTCTACATCTGCAGCAGTGTGCCCGATGATAAGAGAAAGAAGAAAAAGCGGAAACGAGACGACGACTCGGACGATGACCTGGGTACCGACTCCCATACTCTCACATATCGACCTGCCTCTCATCGGCTGCACGCAGAATCACATAGTGGGAAAGCGCACAAGCCAACCCCGCCACCAGCACAGCATCATCCTCAGCCGTTCATTCCCAAGGCAGCCAAACCCACTGGCTCCTTCGCTAACCTCCCCCAAAAGGTACACTCTATTTCTTCGGCAAATTACGTCTCTTACCCTTTGTTGAAGCCACCGTCTGGCCCCGACTTTTCCGTGCCCCCAATATCCCAACTCCTCCAACCTAAACCGCCCATACCACCGCCCCCTATACCGGGTCCTAGTAAACCCACAGACGTCATGGAGGATTTTAGCAAGGCCAAGCAGCCTTCTCAAGTGCTCGTGAGCACCTTCTACACGAGCATTGAGCCGTACCTTCGGCCAATTAGAGAAGAAGACCTTGGCTTTCTCGAATACTCTGGCGACGAAGTGGAGCCCTATATCATGCCACGGCTTGGGCAACATTATTCCGAACAGTGGGAAGACGAGGACATCGCCTTGTATGATACCGTTCTTCCCCACATACAGGCGATACGCGCAACGAGCAGTTACGCGCGGCCAGCATCTGTCGCCCCTGTTCCTCGCTGGGATCCGGCAACGCTCAACGACGATGATCTGCTTGTTGAGGAGCGCGGTCATGGTCCCCTCACCGAGCGCCTTGTTAGCGCCTTGCTCCCTGTGGAGGATTCTGTCGTTTGGAAGGGTGTCAAAGCCGCGGAAGAAGCGATGGAAGGTCGGCATGGAGTTGGCGTCGGCACGGCTGCTGGGCGACAAGTGATCGTGGAAGATCTCGAACGACGGATCAAGGATAGCCTTAAATATCACAAAATCCTCGAAACCAACGTAAGTTCTCCTTGCAGGTTTCAGTGCGTGCACGGGTGACAGTTCTACAGCCCGACTACACGGACCCAGTGGACGACCCGATCGCGTCTGCCCTGAGGCAGGCACAGCGCGAGCTCCGCGCCGTCGTCGCTACGAACAAGGCACGCAAGGCACGGCTTCTCGCCATAGCGAAGGACAGACTTGGCTACCAGGAGTACGTCGAGGCTCGCGAGGCGCTCGACAAAAACATCCTCGCGCTGTACACGAGGCTTCAGAAGAAGGAAGGGCCCAAGGTCTCCAAGAAGAAAAAGGGGAAGAGCGAGGCGAACGGCGGCGCGCCCCCTGCGCCGCCACCCGCGCCTGCTGCGACGCTCGGCACGTGGCCCGCAGCTGCGGGGCTCGGCCCGGACGACGAGAATGACCTGCGCGTGCCGGAAGCGCTTGCGCAGCTCGTAGCCACGCGCCGCCAGTGGGTCGACAGCATTGGCGGGATGTTCGACACGATGGAGGAGGAGCAGCCCGGGCGCGTGTATGGCCTCCCTGAGCGCAGCATATACGAAGGCCTCGATGCGGACGTTGCGGCGCTGCTCGAACGCACGGGCGGCGCAGCGGGAGGGGCGGACGCGGGGATGGAGATTGTGCGGCCGGACGGCGCGGACAAGGGCAAGGCGCGGGCGGGCACGGAGGCGATGGATGTCGACAGCTGATCGATGGTTGGTGGCGCGCTCGGCATGGGGGTAACGTTATTACTTCAGTGCTTGATTATGTATTTTTGTTTCTTATACCTTGGGCATCATTCATCGTTACCTGGGCGGGGCACGCGTAATAGGAAGGAGCAAACCACTCGGCCGCGGGATTGCCACCAAGGCCTGGCTGATTGAGGATCGATACCATGATGTACTCCTTTCCAGTAGGCGACAATGGCAGGAGCCCTCCTGCAGTGATGACGATAGCGGGTTCGGACTCTGGTGGTGGAGCCGGCATTCAGGTATCTTGGGTCACCCACCCTCGGGGGCGGCGGCAAGGGCTGACCTGCAAAAAGGCAGATCTGAAAACATTCACGGCACTAGGATGCTACGGAGCGTCTGTCGTCACCGCGCTCACCGCGCAAAACACGAAGGGCGTCCAGGATGTGCACCCCATCCCGCCGCCGTTCGTCGAGCAGCAAGTGAGCATGTGCTCAAGCCCGGCAACACCAACTGACACGCGCAGCTCCAATCAGTCCTGGACGACATCCCCGTCGCAGCCATCAAAACCGGGATGCTCTCGACCGCAGGCGTCGTGCACACAGTTGCACGCGCGCTACTCGCCCTGCGCGGTGAACAGCAGCAACCACCGCCCCCGATCGTCATCGACCCAGTCTGCGTCTCGACGTCCGGCCACACGCTCCTCGAGCCCGACGCGCTCGGCGTGCTCGTCCACGAGCTCCTCCCGCTCGCGACGGTCCTCACGCCGAACATGGACGAGGCCGCGCTGCTCCTCCGCCACCTGAACCCCCCACAGGCGCCCGCTCCCATCTCGTCCGTCGGCGACATGCTGCGCGCCGCATGTGAGCTGCGCTGCGCGCTCGGAGACGGCGCCGCCGTGCTGCTCAAGGGCGGGCACTTGCCGCGCTGCCGCGGCGGCGGGGGGCGCCTCGCGGACGTCGAAATTGCAGGAACTGCGCGGTACGGGATCGGCGCGGTCGAGTGCGAGGGCGTGCTGCTGCGCATCCCGGGCGCAGATACGGACCCGCCGGACGCGGAGATCCTGCTTCGGGCGGCCGGGGCGGTCGATGTGCCGATCGTGGTGGATGTCCTGTGTGAGCGGGACGGTGGCGAGCGGGGGAAGTGCGTGTGCACGCTGTTCGTGCGGCCGTATCTGGAGTCGAAGAATACCCACGGCACCGGGTGCACGCTCAGCGCCGCGCTCGCGTGTGCGCTCGCACGCGGAGAGCCCCGTGAGTACGCTTGCTTGCTTGCTTTCTTTTCCTGCTGAGATTCCCCCCACCCCCCTCCCAGTGGTCGAAGCCGTCAAGTTCGCAACGATGTACACGCACCACGGCATCGCAACTGCGTTCCCTATCGGTAGCGGCCACGGACCGCTGAACCACATGCACCCGCTCCTCTCGCGTGCGCTAAACAGGCAAGCACCTCGATCATCAGCCCTCCCGCACCTGCAGAACTGACACACGACCCCTTAGGCCGACGCCGAGCGACCCGTACCCGCTCGTGAGCACGCTCATCCGCTCCAACGCGGACGTCTGGAAGCAATACGTCCGACATGACTTCGTGCGCCAGTTGGGAGAGGGCACGCTCGAGCGCGAGCGCTTCCTCCACTTTATCAAGTGTGTCGCGGCGCTCTACCGCCTGTTCTCGTGACCCATCGCTCACGCGGCTCTTCCAGGCAGGACTACCACTACCTCAAATACTACGCCAGGGCCAACGGGTACGGGCTCCGCTCGTTCTCACCATATCTTCTAAAAAAAAAAGACCCGCAGCCTCTTGGTGGCCAAGTCGTCTGCGTACGCCGGTTTTGCGGCGGCTGCAGAGGTCGTCCTTTCCGTCGTTCGGGAGAGCGAGATGCACGTCGCGTTCAGCGCGCAGTGGGGCATCGACCTTGCCGAGCTGGAGAGCACACCGGAGTCGCCTGCGTGCACCGCGTATGGCGCATACATAATGGACATCGGCATGCAAGGTGCGTCCGTCCAACCCCAACAGGGCCCCCCTTCATCACGTGAGATAAGGTGATGCGGCGAGCCTTCTGATGGCACTTGCGGCGTGTCTGTTGGGCTACGGCGAAGTCGGCTTGTGGCTCATGCGGGAGGCGGAGCGGCCGCAGAGCTGGGTACGAATCGAGGATAATCCCTACAGGAAGTGGATCGAGGACTATTCCGGAGAGGGCTACCAGGCTGCGGTTAAGGTTGGGATAGGTGCGTCGTGTCGTTTAATGTAGCGGTTACAGGAAGGTGGTTACGGGCTTGCGTAGAGCAAATCGAGGCTCTGGCCGTCCATGACCCTCCAACACCCAAGACATTGGAACACTGGAAAACGATCTGGGGAAGATGCACACGCTTGGAAAAGGGATTTTGGGATATGGCTATGGAACTCTCATGACATGCGTATGCGAGGCAGAGCAATCTAATTACTGGAGGAACGAAGGAAAGAAATATATTCCGCATGTTTGAGAACAATGAGTTACACTGTTAGTTAAGCTCGTTGGATCCGTCGCTCTGGTTTCGGGGTACCGATACAATATATAATCCCGGGAGATCGAGTGCCAATCTAGCGATCTCAAAGAATGGGCCAGACTTTCGGGCATCATCCATCCACGATATCGTCTTCTCCATACGGCCTGACAGTTGCGTAGATCTGATCGGTGAGTGTAGAAGAACTGGGACATGACAAAGGTACCTCGGGACGAGGGGTAGCCCTCCTTGAACCGATGCACAGTTAGAGCAGGAACGTACAACGAGGATTTGAAAGGGGACTACGCCATCGCCCTAGATAGAGAACTTGAACAAGGAGTTGTTGGTAATCAGGTCGACCGGTGGTGGAACATAGAGATGGGAAAAGAGGTTGAAGGAGATGGTTGGAGACGAGTCAAAAGTGGGAGTAAATTGATGACTTATGGCACGGTATCCCTGCTTCCTTGTGCAATGTGGCTGCGCTATCGCTGAGCTCTCACCTATCCCAGGCAGTGGCAGTGGGGCTACTGCCTCTGGTTGATCTTCTGCCCGTCGGGTTCGAGTTAGTGTTGTCTTTGGCACTTAGTAGCGCTGGCAGTTCAAGTTCCCTGTCTGTTGCCGTATATGTGGGTTGCTGGGACAGATGTTCACACTTGTGTGAAAATGTAGCCCTTGTACGGCGTGCCAGCAACGCTTCTAGTTGATACGCGTGTTCAACTTGAAGGTGGTGTGGTGTCCCCTAAGTCGTGGCCGTCTGAGTCACAAAGAGACACATTTGCGACTCGCACCTTTTCTCTCTCGACTCGAACTCGTTGCCTCACTCTACACTCCTATTCCCTAGAATTTAGGCATGGCTGTCCCACGACGTAAGTCCCAGATACCCTCTCAGCCTTTGCGGTCCTGTTTCATATCGGTCCTGGAGGATGTGTCTTAACAAATTGTTTGCAGGATCATCTATCGACTAACTCGGCGCTCATATCACTCGCTATCAGCGTCATTTCTCTATTTTATCTCGATCTGATCCTATTCGTCCGGGCGGTGACGCGACTCCAGCGACACATGCTGTCAGGTCGAAGGGAAGATCTCGACAAATCCATTTTTCATTTCCCCGAATCGATACTCCTCTCATCGAATCTATACTAGAACACTGTCAAATGATCCTTCAAGCTTTGTTCATCCTCGCTTTTGCACTTCTCACGCGCTCGAAATCGTCCAATCAGCCCGAAGACGCCATTCATGCAGCCAAATACCTCCGCTATCTTCGAAACCATGTAATCACGACGGTGCTGGTGAATGTGTTGGCATTCCAGGTAGAGTTTGAGGCCAGAGATGTAAAGCAGAACATTGAGGAGATGGCAGTCCTTTTCCACGAGCTCCTCACGTCGGATGCGTCGGACGACGACAATACTTGCTCAAGCTCTATCACTCTCTTTGCCAGAGTAGTTTCGTCCAAAATCCGTCCGTGGGTCTTGGATCAACCATTGAACTCAGTTATCAAGTGCCTACGACTGGCGAGGACGCACAAACCAGAACTGCGGGTTGTTCACTTCGCTCTTGCCATCTGTCTCAGCACTCGCTTTTTAATGACTTTTATGAATGGTGATTATGAGGAAGCTACGTCCATCCTGGATGAGTTTATCACTTCCAGTTCCCCAAGAGACAGTCAGGACGAATACTACACAGATGCTGCCTTTTTCCATCTCGCCTCCCTCGGGTTCTGACCCACCACCTCCCTTCTTTTACTCTTTGATCGCATGATCGTGTAGCCGCGATTCCCCTTTCCACTCAAATACAGCATATTATATATGTGACCGCTTTGGGCCCTGCCCGCGTACACGAGAGAGACATAGTGTCCAATGACGACACGTGTAGTCTCGGTTGTGCCAACTTGAGGGTTCTACGTCCATGCTCGGTTCTCGTCGCTGCCACCGCCCTATCTTGTCATCAGGTATTGAGGACAAGATATGTGAATTCGCACCGGTGCTAGATGCCGGCATGAATGGGAAACTGTGAACTTGAAGGAACAAACAACAGCCCGACGTTGCTTGCTTTCCCGAACTCCGTAGCCCCAATGGACATGCACCGGTTACAGGTTCTACCCATGAACGTCTAGACTCCCGTTTGGGTCTAGCATCCTAGCAGTCTACTCGAGACATACTGCGCATCCGTTGTTCTGGACTCGCGGAATTGCGTCGCGGACCGACTCGCGGTGCGGTCGTGGGGGGACAGAGGTCTGGAGCGGTGATTCCGCAGCGACCAGCCGTGTCCCAAGCCGCCGCTCACACTCCAGGGGAGGCAAGTAACTTGCGCCTATCGACGCCGCGGGGCGCACGTGGTCCGCGAGTCTGCCGCCCGCTGGGTGAAAACGGCGCCTATTCAGACCGTGTGTCCGCCGCTTCCTTGCAATTACAGTAGCTGGCCGCGCTCTCTTGCCACGGTTTTCTCGCGGTGTCTTGAGTTTTCCTGGATCTTCCGCTTTCAGACATTAGGCGCGGACGAATTTATCTCGTTATGGCAAGCCAATTGTAGCTCTGTAAGGATTATCCGATTATCATCACCAGCTGCGCTACATCAGTACTAGCCATTGTTGTCTCAAAATACTGCGTATCCCGTTCATTTGCAACAATCAGGTCGAAGTACCCTCGAATAAGCTCAAGGTTATACGTGCCCGTGGTTTTATTCCGTATTCCGCAGCGACCACGCTGCTCGCTGCGCGCACCTCGTCCTGGTCCCGCTGCTCTATTGGCGCATGTACACTCCCTAATCCGTTACAGTCCGCGCGGTGCTTTGGCCATGCGTTCTAAAAGACACGCGCTTGCACTGACATGCGTTGTTTTGCTAACCAGATGCGGGAAATGATATGTAAGTTTGTCGTACCCGTGACCTATGATCACTGCATTGGCCGGGCTATCCGTTACCACAATGGCGCTACACCATTTACCGCTCACCACGTCTTATTTCCATGCGCCCTGTATATGTATGGGTGCTCAGTAAAGCAGCGCGGGCATATAAAGCAAACCAACCAGCGCAGTTTTCCGTCGGTGACTTTACGCCATGGGTAGTATCGTCAGTCTCCTCTGTTTCTTCATATTTCTCTCTACATTTTTGGGGCGTCTCCTCCAGCGCAGAAAACGTGTCATGTTTTCAAACGTATCCGACATCATGGCAGTTTTGGACCCACCGGGGTCCTCGATCTCGGATCTGTTGTTGGCGCGGGCGCGGCCAAATATGCGTCTCGTCCATTCGTTCGGACTGCAAAATACGTTTGTCAGTGCAGATATCGTCGTCCGAAAGCAGTTCATCACTTGCACGCGAGAAATACTTCGTCAATACACCCGGAATGTTGCGGCCTTTCCTGAGGTTGCACGCGGCGTCGTCGCGGGTTCAGCACTACGTCTTTGGTCGCCGTCCCGTCGGCCGTCAATACCATTTGCGATTTTCATTCAGGTCGTCACCCTGCGGGCCGTCGTGGGTTCGCTGTTAGGAGGTGACATACCCGAAGACAACGACGAAGGCACCGTATTTGTCGTCGGAGCGATCAACGATCTCTGGGCGCTCTCGAAGGAACACGGCGCTGCTCCCCCGTCATCCGCCCTTCTCGACTGCGTCAACACCTATCTGCGCACATGGATCCCAGAACGATATGAGCGGCCGCTCGACTTCGTTATCCCGGCGTACGAAACAATGTGGCGAGTCGTCGCGGTCACAGTCGCGCGGGCGATCCACGACCGCGGTGCCCGTGCTGCCTTCTCCGCTTTCCTCGAGTCGCCGCGCAAGGACCAGTTCGCGCGCTTCGAAGATGCGCAGCCGCAGCAGCCTAGCGTAGAGGCGTTCATCTGCGAGGTATTACGACTCCACCCACCGAGCGGACGCCTTGCGCGCGCGGCGCCTTCGCGAGTCGGCGTTTTCCCGTTCTCGTTGTGGGCACGCGTTACCCATGTCGCCGATATCGAGGCACTCCATCAGGACACGGCGATCTGGGGAAGCGATGCCGGCGTCTTCGACCCCATGCGCTTCCATGGGTCCAGATTGTCGTACGGACAGAAGCATGCGTTCATGCCGTTCAGTTACGGGCCGCTGCGGTGCGTTGCCTTCAAGGAGGCGCCGCGGTTTGCGGCAATCGTCGCAGCTGCTGTTTTGGAAATCGTAAGTGCGCCGGATGCAAGATATCGGTTGGTGTGCGGAGAACGAATCGGGCGGCGAGAAGGCTGGGATGGATGGTCGATAGAGGTCCGTGATTGATGAAAATCGTCGATATGCTGGATGTGTACGGTACAAGGGGTAGTCTTGAGATTTTGTATTTTTTTGGCGAATTCCGTAGACTATGTATTATAAACTCGTGCTCATATAGAGTTTGTCCTTGAGACTCACTGCCTTGCTCTCCATTGTCGTTTTAGTATGGTGCTAGGAGGGAAGGGGACCGGTGTTAGCACAGAGAATCAAGCGTCATTGAAGCTACAATAGGTAGTGCCCTCCTGGAGCAAGCTGATGAAGGTCGGAAAACGTAGGCTTCATCATTAATTCAGTGGCAATTACTGGGCGTAGCAGGTGGGCGAAATAAAAGTATTTTGAACCAGTTGAGCGCCTGGGTGAGTGGGAACGAGCACGTATCGCCTCGTTCGCTCACTCAAAGACTACGCGGCACTCCGCAGACGAAAAAGAGACAAGTCAATGGCAACGATAATTGGCCGGTTTCGACAAGATTGCTATTGTTAAGCCGAAATGAGAAAGATGTTTGTCCCCAAACTACGAGACCAGAAAAAGCAAGCACAAATCGTGCACACTAGCCTCAACTCAGGGAGACGATACAATCAAAGCTCTCTGTAATCCACACACCTTCATAACGAAGGGAAGCGGTAGAGAGTGATAAGGCTGCTCTGATGTCCCACGACCGTAACAGAGATCCAGTGTAAAGCAAGCACAAGATACCTTGACATGGTACGTGGGTGAAGAGCCAAACCATCGCCGAGCACGGAAAGGTCATCACGCGATTTCAATCTCCGCTCTATTTGACCAACGTTTACCTGGTCAGAATCAGACTTTCCTTTCCAACAGCCCGCTTTTCCCAGCCAAAGGGGGCTACAGCCCCTCGCTCCGCAGATCACTGCCTTCATCGACCTCCGTCTCCAGATGATGTCCAGCACCTTCCTTCCGGCCAACCCCGCTGCACCCTACAATCCCTTAGGAGCCCCGCAACTGCTGCAGCCCCGGCAACAACTCGGGCTTGTCATTGCAGCAAAGCTTCCAGCAGCATAATCAAGAAGTCAAGGGAACTGTCGCACCCGCTGTGCCATGGACCCTTTCAAAGGCAGAGAAGAAAAGTTACGATCGGATTTTCAGGGCCTGGGATGCGTCTAATACTGGCTTCATCGATGGAAAAACGGCGATTGAAGTCTTTGGGTAAAGTGGTTTAGATAAAAACGATCTCGCCAGAGTTTGGTGGGTTATGGTTCTGTTTGTTGCTAACTTGTACTCATCGGGGTTTTCAGGACCTTGGCCAATGTGGATAACCGTGGAAAGCTCAATATTGCAGAGTTTCATGTTGCCATGGGTCTGATCTATCGCAGTATGTCGTCGTCATAAAGTGGTGACATTCGTCATGACCTTGTTCTTAGAACTCAATGGAAACGAAATCCCGGACGAGCTCGCTGCAGAACTCGTGCCGCCCTCTCATCGGGACTTGGACACCTCGGTTAATTTCGTCAAAAATCTCCTCCAGAACGAACCATCACGTGCACGCTCGCCTACAGGCCTTGACGCTCCCGTCTCGCGTCTTCCCAATCGCTCCCTCCACACCTCCAGCGCGCCTGATGCAGGGGGGCGTCAAGATGCAACGGTATATAAGCACACCGATGAGGAGCCGGCTGGTGGCTACTATGCACCTCGCTCGCAACACGTGGACCGTAGTGCAGTGCGCACATCGGCTGAGCGGGATTCTCCTTCGGCGGATCTGGACGACATGAAGCGACGACTGGAGAACACGGCACGTATACTCGATCGTCTAACAGAGGAGAGCGCATTACGCACCGCGGAGGACGATGCTCTTGACCGCGAGATGTCGGATCTCAAATGGAATGTCAAGCGCGTGCAGGAGGACCTCGAATATGTTTCGCGGGGCCCGCGTTCGTACCGCTCGGATGAAGAATGTCGGCGACTAGAGCGTGAACTGCTCGATCTCATGCTCGACCATGTGTCAGCTGTCGAAAAGAAGTTGGCAGAAAGGGAGGAGCGGCAGCAGCGTGAGAGGCAGAAACGCGAGTGGGATCGCGATCGCGACCAACGGAACGAAACGTTTGGGCGGATCGATGACCGGGATCGCGACAGGGACCGGTATGGCAGTAGCTACTCGCGCAACGAGGACCGCGACCGGTATGGCAGCAGTTATGACAGGGATCGAGAGCGGGAACGGGACTATCGCGACGACCACTCACGTGACTTTGAGCGGGATCGTTCCTACCGGGATCGTTCGCGCTCTCGGTATCGTGACTACGAACGTGAGCGCAAGCGCTCTCCTGCCGCAGCACGGTCCCCGCCGCCGCCGCCGCCTGCTGCAGCTCCCCTTCCAAGGCCCCTCCCGCTCCCTCAGCCCCGGGTAGGTCTCCCGCGCCGAATACCAAGAACATGACTCCAGAAGAGAGGCGCGCATTTATCCAAGCGGAAGCCCAGCGTCGCACCGCTGAGCGCATGGCTGCCGTGGGCCTTTCGGCGCCCCCTTCTTCGACGACTCCAAAGCCGACCCTTGACACTAGCACCGAGGATAGGTTGGGAGCGAGGTCGTGGGACATGTAGTACGAACCATGGCAAATAAACCACCAGGCTCAAAGTTGTTCTGACCTCAAGGGCGACTCTGAGTGCCTCATTTTTCATGCTCTCGGCGCTCTCGCATTCATAGATATATAGTGTATAGTACAGGATATCGAGTACAGGATACATCAGAACAAGAACACTACGTGCACCTCGCATTCACACCTATCTCCTTTGAGGTTGAGGGGCTTTTCCGAGTCTTACAAATATAAATAGAAAGGGAATACACCCCATCTTCCAGATATTGTGTGCAACGATAGACCGCCTTAGTCCCGCCAACACAACTCGATTTTTACCACACTTCGTCAGTTCCTCCTGGTAAGAAATGGTGTTTTGGTGATGCCAGAGGGCCCGTTCAGAACATATGCCCGTCCGGCACACCGCTTGTCCTCAGTGCGAGGAACGTCTGCCTGAGCGAGGTGCTGGTAAGTAGCCGACCAGTGGCTGTCTCACTGGCAGCCCTCCACTCATATGTGCGTTGGCTTCGTTGTATACATAGTCCGATAGTTCGCGGTACACGCGTGAAGCACCGATTGTCAAAGTAATGACTAGGGAATGGAAAGAATGAGCGAACTCGACAGTTCTCCAAGGATGAGACACGTAACGTGCAGGGGTTTGATACACCTATGATATTGGGCTCATCAGCTCTTTTCCTGGAATATATATTCCTGATGACGTACGACGTTCATGGGACCTGTGAAAACACTCTTCGGTGAATATCGAACCTCGCCATGTGACAGAAATGCACACCATTTCGATTTAGCAGAATCAAGACCTAGGGAGCTCGTATCAGCCACCTTATCACATTCATTTTTAGGAAAACGTACTGTGACGGGTGCGTCGGCTACAATGACGATTATCATCCATGCCAAGCCCTGTTGTCGTTGTCAGCCTAGAAATTCACCGCGCAGTGCATACCGTAGTACGCGAGACGAGAAATACTAACCTGAATGAACAGGAGCCACCAGATGCCACCTCTCTGATGGGCATTTTCCCAGCGCAAGAGCCCGGTGAGCATGAGTGCAAGAAGCACCAAGTCATTGACGAAAGAGACAATAATGTTGATTTTGGTTTCGGATGTATTCGTGATTTTGCAAATGCCTCCGCTCCAAGTTGCGCGAATAATGACTGTACCTGATCTCGGGTGACATGTTTGAAACCCCCGGAAAGCCAACTCGAAGGAATGAACAAACCATGAATCAGGCAACTAGTATAGGCGAGCCAGGCAGCAGAAGCAATTGATATGGCAATCTTGTTTAACCCCCACACCGCTGCGCTGAGAGTGACTTGTCAGTGAGTTACAGAGCCTGAGAGGAGCTAGAGCACTGAGTCACCACTCACATGCGCAGCACGATCAGGGCCGAGGCACAAGCTAACGCGAGATGTGAAAATAACTAGGACATGGCCCCAAATATTAGCATGTCGTCGAGGAGATAGCCCATAATCTCACGAAGACAGAGGTGACGATGGCCTGGGGTAGAATTTCAGTCTCGTCATCTGGCTCAACACGGCGAGAACCCAAGGTACCTGGCAGTCGATCCGATTTGCTGAGTTGAGGCCTATGAGTATAGTAATAACACAGAACAGAGGGCACCACCGAGCCCCCAAATAAAGCTGCATGTACCAGCCTGAGTTGGTCATTCCGTGTCGGCACTGTCGGGGCTGTATGCAACGTACAAAAAACGATGAGCGAAAGCTTCGCTTCCCAGTGAAGACAGAATATTCGAATCCGATGTTCACGATAAACTCCCAGCTAGTAGGAGCAGAATAATTTTCATGAGACGAGGCCAAAAACAACAGTGCTCACAGGAGAACCCCCCATATAGCGTGGAAAAGCTTGACGAGCGCGACTGTAAGGCAAATGTCAATAGTTGAGAATGTCGGAAGCGCAAAGTGACGCACAATATTCTGCAGCGATAACAGCGGGACTTTTCCAGTCGGTCATGTCAAGGGAGAAACAGGATCGGTGCAATAATATGAGGGTTCAGTCAAGATGGACAAAAGTCAGGCTAATGATTATAGGCCCGTCTATCACGAAGCCTGAGCCACTTCAATATATAGCAGACCATCCCTTCTCAAAAGGGCATGCTTCTCTTCCCATGACTCTTCTTCCGTTCGGTTGCCACGTTCCTCGTCAACAGCCTCCGGCCACATCTATGTCAAGATCTATGCTACATGACACATCAGGACTTGCATCAGGATCAGGAGAAGGACGCACTTGATTATCACATACTTTGATTTACAACTCCGCTAGAGTACGCTTCGGCCAAGAATCACGAATCACTCTTGGAATCACGCAACAGTTCTACTGTAGTCCGTCTGTTGGAATGTAATTGTTGACTTGACTGTCTACAAAAATGTTGTTTTGTGAAGCCGTTTTCCAAGCCGTTTTCATTAAGGTTTTAATATCAATAGGCCTAACTTCATAACTTATTTGTAGTTACAGTAGTACTCCCACTGGCAAAAAAACAAAATTGATTACATATTACGCGCTTGAAATGGCGTCGGGCCCTACTCAGACTTCTCGGTCCGCTACCTCAATCCACTACTACCTCCCAATCATCGATTGATATTCATCCGGCATCCCCATATCGCTCTTGATCATGATCTCAACACCTTCATCTACTGCCCCGTGGTCGTGTGATCCACCCTCGTTTCTTGTCGTGCACCTGGCCTACGTCCCAAACGTTTCTTGCCGCAGGATACAATCCTTACACTAGTGACTTGTATGTCGATTCGCCTTTTCCAACTCCACGTTCAACGCTTGTCCCACATATATGCCCCTTTCATGTCCGCCTTGCGCCACCTTTGTTCGGGACATCATCATCATCTATCTTTTTGTCCATACAGCACTCCACCTTTCCATCGTCATCACCACACCGCCCTTTGACCGGAGCGAAGCCGCAATTTATTCTCGTGTATGTTTCTCTTTCTTTTCTTTTCTTTTCTTTTCTTTTCTTTTCTTTTCTTTTCTTTTCTTTTCTTTTCTTTTCTTTTCTTTTCTAGTGTGCTCGTCTTTTCCTGCCTGGTCCACTACACGATGCAATTACTTTGGCCCTCCCCTCACTAAGCCTCACTTGCGCGTCGCCCTCTTTGTTCTCTCTTCCTACTCTATTTTGTCTCCCCGCCCTCGCGTTCCGTTCCCATTCCCGTTCTTCTCGCATCCCATCTCGCTCGCCCTTCCTTTATCACTCCTACTACGCTTTTCCTCCATATCGTTTCGATCATGGGTACCGAGTTTCTCCCTGTGCATAAGTTGCCTCTTGTTGAATAGATTTGCGCGTCACCTATGCTTTCTCCCTTGGTCCCAGCGCAGGTCAGATTCAATCGATGGTAAGCTCCCGGGACTGCTATCAATGGGCCCAACCGTCGCCGTCGTCCCGCAGCCTTCGTCGGCTCCTGATCGAGACCCGCCGGCCCAATCCCTCTCCGTTTCGGTCCGAACTCCGGTTGTTCGCTCTCTATCCTGCAATCCTCGCTTTCATAGCTACACTCTTGTTTCCTTTTCCTTCTTTCGCACGTCCTCCCCCCCACCCTATGCCTCTGAGAAACCTGTTATATAGTCACTCTGAATTGTGGTGAGAATTTCCTTGAGGTGACCGACTTTCTCTTTTATCTGTAATCCAGGGTATGCCAACTGAATGCCCCCCCATTGGTGCGGAGCCGGTCTCTGCAAGACAAAATAGGAATGGTATCCATAGTAAGTGAATTCTCCTGAGTTCCCAGTGACACAAAGTAATTGAATCACCCTCGCTCGTAGTTGTCCAAGCCGACAGCTAGATGTGCGCGACCATGATCCGGAAGGGATGGAAAGCAGAGTCATTATTGACGCCCTAGTACTGGCAACATGCTGCAAAGGCCTGGGCATGCAGGGAAATAAGCAGATTGCTCTGGATTTCCTGGTATCCCTAGGGTGCCTACAAGTATGTGTGGTGTGAGGGTAAACATTGACGCAGACTTCTGCTCGGAATATATCCTCGCTGTGAAGCGCCCGCCGCAGACTTCCCTCAGGCTGGCATTCGTCCCCAGTGTCCTTTTTCTCGTCATCTCATAACCTGTTTTCCGGCTCCGGTCCATGGCCACCTCCACGTCTGGATGTGAGTCACAATCCTGCTGCGTTTGTGGCGTTTCCACCGCCAGCATCTTCCATCTCGTTGAAAACTATTTCGCACTTTAGCCGCCCTTCCCCGAGCCGCCGGCGAAGAGGTCATCTCGATCAGATCCTCATCGGCCTCATCGCTTAACTCTCCGGCAGTTGCCGGCGCTTCGAAACAATTGCCTCGCATTGTCAGATTAGAAAGGCGACTTCGACAAATCCATTCAAAAATCTGTCACCCATGTCAAAGAAGCTCTCCTTCCGTTCCAACCAAGCCAAGACATGGTCCTTATGCTCTTCCGGCTTCCATCTCCCCTCTTCTTACGCTTCTCATCAGAGTTGATCAAACGCACCTCAATGTGACGTTAGTTCGCGCCCCGCTGCTTGCCTTGACGCGGCAAGCTGGGATGTCCGGATTAGTAGCACACTATACAGTACGTACTACAAGTGTATTTGTATATTCCCCTCTACTGTAAGGCAACAGCCAGAGCGCTAGTTTCTCACCTCGGTTTCCCCTGCCTCCGGCCGCCGTTGTCGCACGGATTCCTACTTTGGGGAGGGGGCGTCTACTGACCTCTCCTCGCGGTGGGCTCCAGTTGTAGATAGTTAAGCGAGTAGAGGGTCGACCCAAGGGGAAGTGTTGATAGGGAGAGGAAAATGGGAAACAGTAGTGCACGGGAGCACGGACGTGGACGCAGACGGAATCGTTTAACGCAAAGGTAGAAGCATAGATTGGATGTACGTTTTCGTACCCGTGTAAAGTATATATAATAAGCTTGTAATTAAGTAGTTAACTGTCGAATACCGTTCCGAGCCTGGCCAGGACGTAGTCCTTACACTACACCTCCGGTCCCAACTTACCTGCCCCCGCCGTCTCGGTCTCAATCTCTCGTTGACCTCTTAATCCCTCATTGCCGACGTGCCCCTGTCCGCATCACCTACGTCGTCTGCCCATCGTCGACATTGTCCTAATTATCTGCTCCTTTGTGCACCCAGCGCACTCTGCCGTGCAGTCGCCATCACCCTGCCGCTCCTTTTTCGTGGCGGACTAGGCGCGATCCTGGTCTCATGCGTGTTTTTTTTCCTGATCTTCTACCCCTCGCCCACAGCTCTTTTTGTTCTCGCCCATATACTATTTCACCGGGTCTGCTTCGTCGCGTTCCGTGCCCGTTTTGATAGCATCTCGCTTATTTTCCTTCGCCTACTTATGATACCCTTACTTCCCATCTCCTTCTCCTTCTCCCCATCTTCGAAACCAACCCCACCCAACATTCGCATTCTCGCACCGTGTAGTCACAACGGCGCTGGTTAATGTGTTGGCATTCCAGGTGGAGTTAGAGGCTAGAGACGTAGTGCAGAACATTGAGGAGGTGGCAATCTTCTGCCACGAACTCCTCACTCGGGTGCGTCCGATGGCGACACAGACCGTTAAGTTCTTGGGTATCCGCTATCAAAGTCCCTGCGCTTCAGGACACTTCGTCGGCTTTCACAGTCTTTGATTATCCGCCACGAGCCCTTTCTAGGTCACTGTTAAAACGCAGTCACCACAAACCAGACCCGGATGAAGCGCTGGAACCACACTCCCAGTGTGCCAAGGATGGACATGCGGGCTTACCCGATTGATTCCGGTCTGCATGTTTATGGGCTATTTTCGCGCGATGTATCCGACACCCATCCGTCTTCACAGCGTACGAGAGTACTATGTCATTGATGCAAGACACCCTACCCTTTGCACCAACACTGCAACTACGACTCACGGCATGCTGCTTGACTATGCCTCGTATCAGGTCAGCCTTCATAAACTCGAGGAAGCGATTGAGACGCTCGAAAGAGGAGAACCTTATTCTAATCTGAGATGCATCGCCTTTGTACTTCAGTCGGTCAACTTATTGAGGCAGATCTACATTTAGGATAAAAGTTTGCGGCGGTGACGAGCTAGGTTGCCTCTACGCGCTGGGACACTGGCCAATCAACCCAACCTGCCCTAGGTTCAGGGAGGGGTGAAGCCGCGCTGCCGGTTGTACATGCATTCGCGGGACTCGTAACGTTGTACATGGGTCCGCCTATACTGGAGAAACGACCCTCTGAAGTTGCTAAGGGCGCGGGAGAGTGGGAGACACTCGGGAATGCGGAGAACGAGGGGAACTAGGCCCTGCAGAGCTCTGAAGCCCTGAGGGTAGAACTAAGGTAGAGAAGTGGAGTTTTAATACCGGAAAGCAGGGATATAGATCTAGGCAGTGTCCACGGAGCAACTGGTAAAACGGTAAAAGCTGGCGAATTGGCCGGAGCGTGGGAAAGCGCGGGCCGACGAAGCGGTGCGACACGGCCACCGCGCTGGGCATCAACCGAGACCGTGAGGAGTTCACCAAGTCCATCCCGCCGAGCCACAAATTAAGCGTAGGTGATAGCGCAGCAAATAGCCACAGGGTAGTGGACACATTTGGCTGTCTCCTTTTGAAGCAACGTAGGCTTTTGAAGAAGCGTGACGAGCTCATTTCACAAGTTCAAGCCTTGCCAGGCTTCGACAACTTTCTGACACCTCCGCCATTCGACACACTCCGTTCTGCCGCCTTGTCTGGTCCTGTCATTGTCATAAACCACTGCGGTTGGCGCTCCGACATTCTGATCCTCCTTCACAACACGTCCCCCTCCCTCATCTCTACCCCCGTGTAAGTACGTTACACACTTCCTTCCACGCTCCGATCATGCCGACCGTTGAGCTGCTCCGATCACGCCGATCGTTGAGCTTTACTTACCTTCACTCGTCATCGCGTCATCCCTTGCCCAAACCTGAACGACACACAGTCACATGCAAACTGACATATGGATTCCGGAGGAGAGCACGACGTATAAAAAGGGTCCTCATCACCTCGGACGCTAGACTCCTTTTCCCTATTCCTTTATCTTACTCTTATTACCCTTGCGCTATCACTCTCGAGAGACACTTCATTAATATACCCAAGTTCACGTTTGGTTATCGATCCGACTGAGTGTAGCTGGTCACGGCCAGCTTCCACCCCGCCAATTCTAACGCCATGTGAGCCCATTGAAGGACAGGTTATTGGACTCGCGACACAAACACGGTCTCGATTCAAGCCATTACTATGAAACTTTCGCCTCTGTTCTCACGGAGTTCTACGCTCTTGTTGGCAATCCGTCATCCGTCAACTCCGAGTACCAGGACAGTCCTGCGTCTGGTGGGCCCGACATCCGTCTTGTTTTTTTTCGCTTGCTCTCCATGTCATGGGTCCGATCCCATCTGAAGAAGGCGAAACCCGCTATCTTTTGGATTTCTACATTTTGTTCCTATACCCCAACGCTTTCTGCACTTATCCAATATCGTAAGAGTGAATCCGCTTCACGATCTTTGAATCGACATTCCATGGTCGAGAATAATTCATAGGACCACGTCGTACTCACCAACGTTTGGTCCGTAAATGCGACTTTCACCCATGACGAACGCCTCTATTCCGCAAGCGTATCTCGTTCAGTGGATAGCCCACAAAACTCAACAGCGCTAAACGAGGAAAATGGTTAGTTTAGGTTAACTCCAAGCGACACCATCTTTCGTACAGTACTCGATCCATCTTCGGGCCTGTGTTCCCCACACTATGAGTTTATATTCGCCGTGTGTCACTCTTGAACTTGGAAAGTGGCGCTCAAGTATTTTTATTTCTCGTCCTTCTTTCGTTGTGAAGAGCCCACTAACTGGGCGTTACATGATGATTGCCTCGAACCTCATCACTCCCACTTCGCGTGCATTTCCTCAAGATTTTCTATCGCATATGATACAGGATCTGATCGTAGGTGGCACCGTTACACTGAACCCCACAAGTCCCCGGCAGGCGCCCTTGATCGACCCGGCGCTGCTCAATAAAAATTTCGACATCGCCACAATCCGCGGAGGCGATCAAAGCCTCCCGGCGCTTCGCCGCCTCATCTGGATGGGATGACTGCGTCATAGGCCCGTTCGGTCATCTCGCCACCGCGAAGACCAATACTGAGCTCGAGCCATATGCGCGGCGGAATGCCACGACTGTCTTCCACCGTCGCGTCGGCGGCGAGGTATTCTTCAACTCCCGTTGTCGATTTGCACTTGGTGGTCAAGGGAGCCATCATCGGTTTACGTGTTGTCAATCCGAGCGTATTTGTGGGTACTATTTCTCCTTGGGATATCCCTCGTCACGCTCACTAGTTACTACCGTCGACGTTGGATCTTGCGTTAGCCGTTTATTCCTACCTCGCATCCGACCGCAGGCTGCGGTCCATGCATTTGCTGAGCGTGCCGCGCGTCTTGTACACTCGTCGAGCTACTGAACCAATCGCGTGATTTGTTTTCACTAGGACTATGTGGATAGAGACCTCCGTAAGTTACATACAAGAAAAACTAAGTAGGGACCGATGGTATCTTAGAGAGCGCACCACTCAACGCTTGGATGTTTTTATTCGAATACAAAGAATGACATAGTTGTGTCTGTCTGACTCAAGAAGATAAATATCAAGATAAATATAGAGGGACATACGACAAGGCCAGCGTCATGAGTCGGGGGCAAAAGGAGAGTGGAAGTAAACGCCGAATATGTCAATCCTCACCGGCGACACTATCGATAGTCCGATGGCTCTGTTAATTAACGGTCAAGGCTCAGATTTCAGTTAACTCAGTTTCTTCCTTCTCCACAGTCGATCTATTGGCGAGGGTGAATTCCCAGTCTTCTGTGCTGTCAGTGGAAAGGCCACCACGGACGCGACTTCTGCTGCTCATGGCCGTTGTCCCTCCTCCGCTATGTGTTCTAAACCGTAACGCGCAATGGCCCATGAGTTTCCGAATCATGGGAACACTTGTCGCTACGGACGGGTTCAGCGGCGTGAACAGGTTAAAAGATGACACGGATCAGTTTGCACGTACATCCCCATGCTGTAATCTGCAAGAGACCGGTACATCCGAGTCGCGCAGATTTCCCTGTCGCCGGAGGTCGGTACACATACCACACAGATGCTTTGCGTTTCGGGTCAGCACTCACCTAGTTAAGACTTGTCAAACGGCGATTAATAGTCAGATCTGCAAGTGGCTCTCAAACGCAGGGCACAGACAGAAACTTACGCGCAAGATTTTGGAACATCTGAAAAGGACGCCGTGAGCACTCTCAGACATCGTGTATATTTGGCCCACGCACCAAATTCCATGGATCTGAACATAGGCGGTTCGATGTTCAGTTACAGCCACATTCACTACCAAATTTTCTCACCATTTAGATTCAGACTGATGAAAATCTGGTTGGGGATCGGTAAGATACAGGTCTAGCTTCCCGTGCAAAAAGACTTACTACAGAGGGAAGTTCCCCTAGGGTCACTGCAACAAACCATATCAAACCCTAATTCTACGTTTCAACATAGGATGGCAAAAAGATAGGACACGCGCTCAACGTACCTGCACGTACAGTTGTCTGAACATGCCGTATTTGGTTCTCCGGGAGCGCAACAGGCCGACCAGCATTATGATCAACTGTGCGATATCAGTTGCCACGGTCACAGCGACATTGTCCCGGCCATCAGACGTATTTTCGAGAAGGCATCTACGCTCACTCGGTGACCACGGGGAGTGGACCTTCGTTTGACGAATTTAAAAAAAAAAAATGGCAGACTTCAGTCGCTCGGTAATAAAATTCCCCATCAGATTCCCACCTTTACAATACCTATTGATTCATCAGTCACACCCATGAGAAAGAACGAGCTAGTCGACGACAATCACGGACCGAATAGCAGGAACCCCACATTGGTCAGCCACAGCCCAATTGTCAGCCCCATTACCAAGTAGTTGCGTCCCCATATGGCAATCCTGATGATCACTTGCGGTTACTGCGGTCCAGATCCAGAGGGTGACGGGTAAGGTAGAAGAAGCTCACACTCTCAGAGAAATGAGTGCCGACGCACACGTAAAAGACGTGTAGGCCATGATCTGAGAATACTTTGAGCATCCGTGAATGTGAGATACTCTTGAAACGTACGAGAGACCAGTGAATCCATTGCTAACTTAGATTAGAAGGGATAGCAGGCGCCGTTCGGGTATGCATCTCACCTGGCAGTTTATCTCGTGCGTGACATTGAAGCCTATGATATTGCAGATTGTAGTACCCAATGTTCCAAGGCGACTGAGCGAGTATAGCTAGATAACCGTGATATTACGGCGATATCCAGGTGACTCATAGAAATCTTGGGCGTACACACAGTGTCCATCGAAATTTTCGCCTGCCAGCTATGTAGTCCCACTCGAAGTCCAACGTCGTGAAGAAGTCCCAGCTAAACAAATTTCGATTCTCAGCTAGTGAGGGGGGGGGGGGGGTCAACGGTCGTTGCGCACATGAAAATGCCAACTAGGCAATGTAGGAAATTCACGAAGGCGGCTTCATTTCCCTTCAGGATTAGAGCGCACACGATCACAGTTACTAGCGAGACTCACTGAAGTCGGCTTTGACGACGGCAAGATCATGGAAATCGACCATATTGAATCCAACCACCACTGTGGTAGCACTGAGAAAGGCAAGGCTTGCTATCTGGCAGACGTAAAGGAGTTGAGGGTGTATCTATGCATTCGGGCATCTGTCCACGGCTTTTGAGTTGAGAGGGAGATTCAGGTATGGCTTGGAGAAAGAAAAAAAAATCCGAAACCACGGGGGAAGCTGCTAACTTGGGCACGACCTATCCAAGTGGCGACAGTAACTCAAAACCCAAAACGGGGCCACAGTATCGTTTCATTAACATAACGTACGGGCGCCACCCGCTTTGGGCACATGCGACGAGGTTTACGGAAACATTTCTTCGCCAGCTAAGTTACTTGCATCTACCCACTAAGGAATTTTCAGACTGACTTCGCGAGGGCGAGTCAGTTGAAAGTTCTGAGGTTTTGCATACTGTCCCTTCCAGTTACCAATATGTAAGAGCGAACCACCGAAGCTACTTATCACCGCGGATTTACTGTGCAGTGGGTGATCTTGATGGGCGCGGATTGACAGCAGACTACATTGACTTTGGACAAAGCGGAGATTAGCATCTCAGAAGCCGCGGCGACATCGGCCGCCGTCATCGACGGCTTCCATCACCACCGATTTGTTCACTTCCCATGTCATATGGTGCACTCAGGGCCGGAAAACCACCCGAGGCTGGATCCGAACTTCACGGAGGTGAGCGCCTGACCCTACTCGAGACCGTGCGCCCGCATCTCCCCACGGCCGCATTCGCGTTTCTCTCTGCTCGTCACACAGCGAGGGTGACCGAAGAAAGCATCGTCGATGGGGCACTGCATCTTGCAGCTGTGGTACAGTACTACGGGTTCAGGAGCGTGGTCGGGATGAAGATGGACGGGACCCGGCGGAACATTTTTACAGGGCGTCGTTCTCCACTTCTAGACGAGAATAGGGGACACCGTATCACGAAAGATCGGCGAAAAGCCCTCCGGTTCGCGGTGAAGAAGCTGCGAAAAAAAAAAAGAAGAGATGGATCACCCTGGAGAAATGGGTGAATTTTGTTCGTTATGGTGCATGACCGGGGGTCATCTGTGAGTATTCGGGTGTTTTGAACATAGCTCCCGTGCGTGAAAGGGCTCAAACTTTATAGGTGTCATACGGTGGGAGTCACGCTATTATTCCACAACGAGGCTCGGACAAGACGTGACACGTGTACGACGTGGTAGTTCGTAAATGGGTCACTGTAGCAATTATGTGTCATTGTCCATCATATGGTTGATATATGAAACATGGCGGAAGAGTCTCATATGGTTTTTTTTTAAGAAAATGGGCTCATCCTGTAAGGGCGCGGGTGTGAGCACAGAAAGTAATGGAGATAGAGGGTACTGCGTCTGCCGGCAAGGACAAGTCGACAACCTAAGGAGGAAAAAATTGACAACCTATCCACTCTCTGGCTCTGGCGTGAGGCTCGACAGCGCGCTCAGGCAGGGTGACGCAGGTTCCACTTTTGGGAGAGTAGGCGCAGCGGTCTCCTCGATGGCGATCTCGATTTTGGGGCCAGGCTCTGGTTTTACCGCGGTGGATTTCCGAACTTTTGATTTCGCGACCGCCTGAGCACTCGGGCAGAGATTCTGGGTGCTCAGCGTACACATATCGCACTTAGGGCCGACGGGAAGACAGACGACCTATTCGCTTCGTCAACGGTGGCGGAGCACAGACCTGGACGACAGACCTGGCCAAAGCCGACGAGGAGATGGTTTATCTCCTTGTGGAATTCAGTAGGTAGCCATGACTGCAGGTTGAGTCTATATTCAACACGGGAAAAGTAAAATACCGTCAGCAAGAGCCAGAATAGTCGGGTTTCTCCTCACCTGGTTTCTTCTGGATTCTTCGTAGGCTGTTTATGCCATTTGAGCCTGTTGGTGATGCGGTGCACGTGGACGTCTACGCCGATGCCCACGTTTCTAATCTCGCCCAAGTATTCGGTTCATCACGACGCGACGGAAAAGAAGATATGATGACGCACATATCCCAGGCAGCGTGTAAGCAAAGAAAAGCCATTTTGGGGCCCACGCCAGGCAACGAGCACAACTCGTCGACCGTCTTCGGGACGTCCGAGTCAAACTCATCTCGCAGGCGCTGTGCCGCCTGCTTTATGTACCTAATCGAACTCTCATATGAAAACTGTTTGGGTTGGGAGGGTAAAAAGGGACGACTGACTGTGTCTTCCGGCGCCAGAAGCCCACCTTGCTAATACAGACGGCGATGACGTGCTCCTCGGCAGCGAGCAGCGCGTCGAGGCTGAGCGTGCCGCCGAACGCAGCGCGCAGCTTGTCGACCGCCGCGTCTGTCACCTCGTCCTTGGTCTGCGATGAGAGCATGAGCGAGATGAGCGTCGCAAAGCGCTTGTTCTGGCCCAAAGTCAGCCTCCATTGAAAAAAAGCCGGGAAGAGAAGAGGGGTGAGGCGCACCCGTGGATCCGTCTCCTTCCACTTGGCGGTGTCGCAGCCCATCGTGTCGACAGGCGCAGGGAGGCGCGCGCGCATCTCCCGGATCGCGTCGTACGTCTCGCGCCAGTGCGCGGGCGCTGGGTGCGGGGTGTCCAGGGCCCGCTTGATCTCCTTCGCTTTGGCCTTTCGTGGCGACGCGGCAGCTTTGGTCCTCTTCTTGCTCCTGCTGCCGCTGGCGAGGGCCTTTGAGTCGTCGTCGTCATCATTCCCGGTCGAGAGGAGAACCTCGGCTTTGGCCTCGACCTTGATGCGCTTCGAATTGCGCTCCGACACGGAGGGATCTGGTGAGTCTAAATGCTCGTCGTCGGGATCCTCGAGCTTGAACAGAGTAACCGATTGCTCAGCTGAGCTTTGCTGCGCGATGAGACGCGTCGGTCGCGTGATTCGCGTCGACGAGCCACTGCGTCTCTTCATGGTGAAGTATGGCCTGCGACTAGCAGGTAGGGCGCCTAGTGAAAACAACCAGCGTGAGAGATGACTAGATGACTCAATGGCCGCCGCAGTGACGCTCATGCCTGCCCGAGACTCGGATCGACATATTATGTAATCAATCGGCGAGAAAGCTGCTAGTCAGCCCATTGGTGAGTTGGTGAGATCTCTCTCGGGCTTCTACAAATCAAATCAACCTCTGGGGTTTCGTACCAGAAGACACCATCAAAGGTCTTCGTTCTCCAGGATATGCTCTCGGCTATCTTTCGTACAAAAGAGACATTCTCATCTGCTGACATGTCAGTCACAGTCTACTGTGATGATCGTATGAAAGAGCGCGCGCTTGCAATAGGCAATGCACATAATACATACAGTACACGACCAAACAAAAAAAATGGAACACTACTACAAATATCTCCAGTCCGTGCTATTATCATAAAGGTTCAAATCCACATGCGAGATCACAACAATGCGAGAGCTGCAGATGACAACACACCAGCAAGTAATGCCAATGGCGTAGCTACTGGCAGCGCGAGCGCGCTGCTCGTGCCCGGCGTGGGTAAAAAGTGCTTCGCGTCTTCTGCTTGCTCTGCGGCCGTTTCCTACACAAGTTGCGACGTACGGGTCATCTTTACAGTTCATAGGTAGAGGGAAGTGACGTCGAGACTTACCTTGAATGCGATGATACCGACAAAAACACCCAGGATGAAGAAACAAAAGGCGATGAGGAGCCAGATGACGCCCCACACTTTGGGCCGGATGACAAAACGTTTTAGCATCGCAAAAAAAGCGTGAGGGAAAAGGGGGAGAAGGAATACCTTGGGAAGGGAAGCACCCGCAGATCTTTGCGAACGCAGACGCGTCGGACGAGTTCACTTTGCGCGCAATGGTGTCATCTACACGGAGAAATACAATGAGTTTAGCTGCTGACCCATTCGCCTCAAGATATTCGAACACCTACCAATGACATCCCAAAGGACATACATGCACGACATAACGCCGATGAACAGTACCTACCACGCACGATGAGCGGCAGAAACGGTGTACGCGGCAAAAGAAACACACGAGGTAGCGCAGTGCCACACCGCCCTTGACGAACCAAAACAGGATGATCAAGCCAGACATGCCTAGCAACAGCACCCATGTCCTGATCACGAAAATCAGCCCGCCGACACCACTCAAGAGGGAACGAACAAACGCACAGGAGATTGCGGCGGGCCCACCAGAGCGTAAAGAGGAAAAAGACGGCGAGGACTAGGCTGGCGACCTTGCTGGCATCGGTGTCGAACCCGCACGCGATGAGCGCAGCGCCGATCAGGCCCGAGCCGAGGTAGCCAGCGGGGAGCGTAAGCCAGGGGATCCCGCCGGACATGGTCGTCGCGCCGCCCTCGTCCGCTATCCGCACGGGTCAGCTAGCGTCGTTGACTACTTAACTAGGGAGAAGGAACGCACGATCAAGCTCGATGGAGTGAATGTGCGCGCACGTGAGCACGCCCATGAATGCATGGCTCATCTGTATCCGCCCCAACAAAGTCAGTCCGCAAGTCCACGACCCAAGAAAAACCCAATGACGGGTACAGCACCTCATGGAACCCGACCGTGAGCAACCTGCGAAGGTAAAGGCAACGGTCACTCAGTTTTCTTTCAGAGGAAGAGAAGAGAACGCACTTGAACGGGTAAACTAATTGATCATCGCCAGTGAGCGAAATCGACAAAAGGAGGGGAACGAGACCCACTGATAAAGTTTAGATATGGAACATGCCTACCGAAACGTCGATGCGTGCATGTCGGCGCCGGTGTCAGTACTTTCTGAAGGAGAATGGGGTAGGGACGCACCATAGGATACCGATGATGATGATATAGCAGCCCGCGACGATGAGCGTCGTGCGCTGCGTCGCGTTGGGGGTTATCTCCGAGCCAAAGCTACGTGCGGCTAGTTCGTGGGTGGTATCATAGTCGTGAGGGTATAACAAAGGCATCTGTAGTGGTAGTCGGGGGGTGGTAGAGTACTTATGAGAGAAAACGACAAGGGTATTGCGAAATGCAGGATATTATACCCGCGGACGACCCAGGACGGCACGTGCGGAAAGCACAGCAAAGTGCAGTCCGCAGCAGGTTACCGCATCCTGTCCTACTGACTGTAAACCCGAACATCGGGCAGGACCCCAGTCACGCTTTATCATACCCTTGATCACACTCCAATTTAGGAAGGTCTGCTCAGCTAGTATGATTGCCATTTTTAAGGCTTGGCACGCAATGGAGTATGTTGGCAGGATGTCAAATTGTAACGCTGAGATGTACAGTTAATTATACATGTTGAACGATATGAACCTCAAGTCAACGGGGTGGCGGTACGCGGCACCGGGGTGTCGACATGTAGCCGGAAGTCCCACGGCCATTTCTCCAGATAATCTTGTAATTAATATTAAGATATCTGAATTGATGACTTTTTTTGGATCCATTTATTTCCCGGCTTGTGGGCCGTGGAGACCGGACGCAGCGTGAACAAGCTACATCGGATTTGTAACGCTAAGGTGCCCTCGGCGGATTGATGACTTTGATTGTGCCCAACTGTACACTCCTGATCATGATGGGATCATTTGTCATTGTATTTGTCCCGGCTCCATGACAGGCACCTTTATCAACCATGCAGCATGAAAGTTGGGTAATCGATAGCTCATTGTCCTCCTTCTCTCCCTTCCATTTCTCTCGGTTCTTAGTATTCTCTCTGTCTTGAATTTTATCTGCCATGCCCGCATTAATCCCTGTGGACAACACCCTTGGGGCGTTGTTTATCGGCACCGTCCTCTCGTCTATGTATGTCTCGCTCTCACTGTCCATAATACACTACGCAGGACCTGATCGCGCCCGATCGGTCATCCAGTGTCTATGGTGTCACCTGGTTGCAAGTCTATTCCTACTATAGTGGCCACTCCTCTGAGGATCGGTGGCCTCTGAAGTCCTTTGTGAGCCCCCCCACGTGCTATGTCACATACTCGGGATCTGAATGAAGCTCTGCAGGTCGCTTTTTTGATGTATACATTTTCGAAAGCTTCGCTATCAAATATATGATGATAACATCATCTTTAACCAGGCTCATTGACACGGTCGGCCTAGTTTTCTGTATTTATACGACTTATCAATTTGGCGTCACAAATTTTGGGGATTATCGATCTCTCTTAACCGACCTATGGTAAGCCGCTCGAAATGTACTGTCACGGTGCTGGTTGAGGTTCTTATGAGGCTTCTAGGAGTCACTCTGTACGTCTACGGTAGCACAGAGCTCGTCCTAAGACTTACAAATCTCTTAAGGCGATGTCTTTGTCTGCTGGTGCGCAAGCCCGTCATGACCAACTTTGTCCGCAATTCTTATGCATACTATGTAACCAGTTGTTTTGTCAGTTTCTGTACAGCAGTACGTTTTCATGGAGAGTTCGTGAAGCGACTCTTACTGAAAAGACATAGCTTCTATGCATATAGGATTTATCGTCGTGAGTTTACTGGTCTTTTTCTTTTGTGAGACTTACTTTATTCCAGTGGGTGGGGGTTCTCCATACCTCCCGGCAGCGATTGTACGTCCATGCAATTTATTTGGGGCTGGTACTCACCCCACTCACTGGCACACATGAGCAGTCGGTGACCTCGCTGACAGAATTTGGTGAGTTCCCCCCCAGTAGCATTCCTCCGGACTTTCGACTTATTTTCAATCGGCATTTGTGAGGTATTGGGGTCGGTATGTTGCTCCCTTCTGTTCCTTTATTTGTCGGTCGCTAAGTCAAATACCATCGTCTTCTGATGGTCTTCAGTGTACAGTGCAAAAATGTCGGCCGTCGTCGCACATATCCTTTTCCTTTTTTTTTCTTACTGGTTCTACCTATATATAGCTTGATGCACGTAAACGACCCGTACTCGGGCAGCTTTAAGGCACGTTTTCTCCTCGTCTGATGCATGTGGGCTGCGGTCTCTAATTACCGTTCATGCCAGGGGCTTTTCATTGCTACATTAACTCCCAAGGTCCTCTGTGACATCCTCGTTACTTCCGGGATGGTCTACTACCTCTTGAGCAACCGCACTCAAGTCCGGAGGTACGTTCGTGCCCGAACATTGAAAAAACACTATTATACCGACACTCTCTAGGACAAACAACGTGTTGAACCTTCTCGCGATTTATTCTATTAATTGCGGCATACTTCACTTGTGAGCCAGCGCTCCAATCGGTGTCAACTTTTTTTTTTCTGACAAGTGTGCTATCCTGGAGAGTGTCTGCTATCGTTTGCGTCACTTTGGTACTGTTTACTGTTACACCCTGTACCCTCTGGTCAAATACTGACTCCTTGAACGAAGTTCGCCAAGTATCCAGATACGCTCATATACGCCCCGTTCCTCTTCATTACGTTTCGGCTCTCTCTCTGCGCGTTCATGGCCATGTGCGTCTTCTTTGTCTGTTATTCTTTCGAGATCTTCCTGATTCCTGACATCCTATCCCAGCCTGAACTCACGAGATTACCTCCGCTCGACGCTCAACGGACCAGGGGGTGTTGTTACCACGTTCACTGAACTCGAGTTCGCACGGGCACCCCAGCCCCATGGGGCGCGCAAGGTACAATGAAACCAAACACCAACATGACTGGCCCGCAGAGTCTTCAATCAGCCTTTTTTCCCTCCCACACATCTTTCTCGGACGGTGTCATAGCTCTCGACATAGAAAAGTACTAAGTGTCCAGTGTCCCCCGTGATCCGATTAGGTACAAGTCCAAGTAGAAGTCGGTGATGCCGACAACACTTCAGAGATCAGACAATACAGAAAGTAGAGGTTGGTATATTCTGGAGACAGCAGGGGGAGTTCCTAGTGTGAGATACGCGTATACAAGGGGTAGGAGAAGGGTAAAAGGGTAACTGGGAGACTAGAGACCGAGGGTGACGAAGGTTACTCTCTGTACAAGCTTAGTTAGTCTCTGTTTTTTTGGAATACGAGTGACGGTTCGCATTCTTAAAAAGTTTACAGTGAAACCCTTTGGAACCACGTACTTACATTAGGTCAGTAGCAACGAAGTGATTACGCTCGTTTTCGAACCTACTAGCGATTTGGTGGGGCCCCGACCGAAATCTTGCACGTCGCCGTGTTCTGATTGAGGACAATCGCAGTAATTTTTATTTCCGTTACATCGACGCCGGGGTCCCTTGCATCCTGAGATTGCCAGTGGTGTGTTGGGGGTACACTGTACTACTGCACCTCCGATGAACGGTTGCGTCTCCAATTCCTTGCTGCGCACCCCCTGTGAAGTATCCCATGTTAACGATCCAGAAGAAGACTGAGCTCTCCTGAAGATAGGTTTCCTATCGGACAGGGGGTGTGGTACAGATAACTTTTCCCGGCAGTTCCGAAGGCATACACTGCGTTGTAAGTTTGCTCCTTCCGTCCTTGCGTTTCTCGATCTCGTCCAGACGAACAGCCAGCTACAGAACACGCCGCAGAATTACGCACCGGCAAGATACTTGAAATTCTGCATTCGTACGTCCGCCTACGAGTTAGCAGCGTAAAAACAAGGCGTAAAAAATAAAGATGTGAGCGAGCGTGACCAACGTCTTAAAAAAGAACTTTGCCCTTGACTTTGCCTCGTCGCTATTACCCTGCATCAGTTTTGTCTCAACGGTGATTTACTGCGTGAGACTAACATATGGTCCAAGGATACTCCAACACCCTCCTCGTCTTGCTCAACAACCGCATCGCGAGGGGCCATCAGATCACCAGCAGGGTCCTTCCCTCGTAGCGGGCGCTCAGAAGGCGCAACGAAAAAACTTCCTTCCAAATTTTCGACTATAAAGGCACATCAGTTAGGGGAGAGAGAGAAGCCCATAGGTCGTCAGTGCGTATGAATTAGATCTTTCCGTCACCTCATCCTGGCCCCCTCCATGATTACAAATATCGCAGACTTGGCGGGCGCATGACTAGTGGTTACCGATTGCATACAAAGGTGATACGTGCCCAGTATACACGACCTTTCATTGAAGGGACACTGCAGACTTTGACAGTATTATCGGACGGACGCATGGGAGTGTGGGTCTATCGCACTCGGCGAACTTTGGGTTGAGGTCCACATTGCACGCCCGGCCCTCGTGCCCACATCACGCGCATATCGCCTTCCACATCGCGCGCATATCGCCTTCAATCTGAGCTACACGGACGCACTAAGTATGGGGTTGATGTTCCCAAAACGTTAACCGGCACAAAGGATGTGGGGAAACGCGGGATAGGATGAGAGACATGTCGTCCAGCGCCGTTAGAGGTGCATCCTCTTCGAGTGCCAGTGATACGCATCCCGCCCTCCAACAGCCCGAGTGCCGAGAGCGGCCTGCCCAGTCAAGGACTCCGGGGTCTAGGCCTGTTGTCCTCGATGCGCTCAGAGCGCCCGAGTATAGATTAGACGAGTATTCGATACCCCAACGTAGAAAGAAGACTTCGCAGGTTCCTGAGAAATGAAATTACAGACGAGGTTCGATCAGATCCAATGATTACGTCATCAACACTATTATAAACAAACACCGGCAAACTAACATTTCACCATTCGCGGCGCACGGCTCGGTTCCGCACCACACACTTGGACTTGCTGCCACATTTGGAGAGAACGATCCATCGATGTGAAAACGGCTGTAAGGAGTAACTTGCTACATATTGATCGGGCCACGCCATCCGATGATGGCTGGGCATCCGGTCCGATGTACGAATCCAGGGAAATTAAGTTAGGTCATGAAAGGAAAAAATAGGCATTGCGAGGGGATATAATAACATAGCAACTAGTCCACGCGAGTGTGTATGCATGTACACTAGAGTGGGAATAGGACACATGGTAATAATCGTCATGACAGACCGGCACACAAAACAAGACAGTAGACAAACCAACACACGCGGCACGGTCAACGGTTGTACAAAATGAGAAAATGAGAGAAAGATGGAGTGGTAGCAAATCACAAGTCGTCGTCGTCGTCGACATCTTCGCCGCGCTTCTTCCTTGCTAGACGCTCCTTCTTGAGTTTCCGTGCCTCGTTCGATGTGATCTTCTTCGTCTTCTTCGTGTCCACCTTGTTCCCCATAGCGTCGTACTGATCCTCCTCGGGTCCATCCTTCTTGTCGATCCGCGCTCCTGAGCCCTGGCCTTCAACCCAGTTGTGACCGGATGCTTCGAGATGACCGTCCCGCATCGCCCAGACCTCCTGGCAGAGGGACTCGGAAAAGTCGCGGTTGTGGGTGATCACGAGAACACCACCCTCGAACACCTTGAGAGCCGAGATAAGTGCGGCAAGCGACTCACGGTCGAGGTAGTCTGCGTGTCACAAGCTCGTCAGCCAACGCTGCTACGACAAAGAAAAAGAAACGTACTCGTCGGCTCATCCAAGCAGATGATGTGAGGCCGGCGCCATGTCGCGGCGCCAAGCACAATCTTCACCTTCTGACCACCAGATAGACCGCGCATAGTGTTGTGTGAAACAAACTCAGGCTCAAGGCCAAAGTCGGCGAAATGCTTCTCGATCTCCCGACGCACAAGTGGGCGAAGTAGACCAAGCCGCTGCGCCTCACGGGTATCCACCTCGAGCACCTTCTTCTCAAAGCCACGCTTGACTAGATCGTCACGCGGTAACCAGATGTTTTCCGACGAGCTGAGGCCCTTGAACGACACCTCGTACTCGTAGGATTGCTTCAACTTCTTGCGCGTGATGATCTCATCGATGAATCGCTTCTGGCCTTCCACAACGACGAGCGCGCCGTCCTTCATCTTCTTTTCCTCCTCAGCAGAGATCTGGCGGTTTGCCTTGCTCATCTCCTCCAAGTCCTCACCAGTCTGGTAGCGCCAGAGCATGTATTCGAGTGGTGTCTTGTCAAGGTGGTTGTCGATGTGGTGGAATGCGTGCTGGGCGACGTAGCCGATGACCAAGTTAGGGTGCTTCCACACCTCACCGCCCTTATTTGCCTCCATCTCGCCCGTGAGCAACTTGACGAGAGTAGATTTGCCGGATCCGTTCGGACCGAGGACAGCAACGCGGGACGACAGGGAGACTTGGAGAGAAATGTCGAACAACTGTTGCTTGGGCTGGCTCGGGTACTGGAAACCAACTTTGCGCATCTTAAGCAACGACTTCTCCTTGGTCTTGACACCATCGAGTAGGGGCGGGTCGGGGAGCTTGAACGTGTAGTCCTCGGCCGCCTCAAGCGTGTAGTACGACTTGGCCTCAGGAACGGCCTTGACGAATGCCTCAAGGTTACCACGGTAACGGCGAAGTTTGAAGCGGTTGAGATGGAGGACATCAGTGATCGTGTTGTTAAGGAAACTGGAGTCATGAGAGACGATGATCGACGTGCAGTGAGTGAGACTGGTAAGGTAGCCTTCGAGCCAAGCGACGTTGACAACATCCAAGTGGTTAGTGGGCTCATCGAGCAAGAGGATGTCAGCCTTGAACAGCATCGCACGGGCAAGCGCGAGCTTCATCTTCCAACCACCAGAGAGCGAACCGATGGCAGACTTTTGGCGCTCCCCATCGAAGCCGACAGATTTAAGAGCCTCAATGACCTCCTCCTTGCCGGCAAGGATACGCTTATCGGTCAGGATGAATTCAAGCACAGAAGTGTCTTCCTCAGAGCCATCGATGTCGTGCTCGACGTAGAAGGTGCGAACCTCATCGGGAGAGGGGAAACCCTCGACTTGGCCGTTGGTAATGGCGCGCATGAGAGTCGACTTTCCGGTACCGTTCTTACCACACAGACCGTAGCGGTGACCACGCTTAAGACGGAGAGTAGCGGTGTTGAGCAGGATCTTGGCACCATAGGCGAGAGAGAACTGGCAGTTACACAGGTCCTCGCCCTCTTCTTCATCCTCAAGGGCCTCCTCGTCACCAGAGTCCTCAGACGCGGAGCGAACGACCCAGTCACGAGCAATCGTAATGGGATCAGGGGTCTGAGCGAGGAAACCGAGATAAGGGGCGAGTGTGTCCCACTCAGGAACATCAAAGTTCTTGGCATTAACGAGGTTGGCCGCAAGACGCGCGACGTGAATGGCAGAAGTGTCCGTGACAGACGGAACTGGGTTGGCGCCGGCCTTTTTGTAGATCGAGATAAGGAGGTGACCGAGTTGACCAGCCTCGGCCGACTTGAGCGGAGGGAGATCCGAGCCATCACCGGTGGGGACCTCTCCGACCTGACGAAGGGTGGCGATCGCACGGCCAACGACGCCGCGGGCCTCGGGGTCACCGATGGTGTCCTCAACCTTGATGAGACCAGGAAGGAGCTTGGGCAAGAACGGGCGGACGGTCACAGGCGAGTCAACGAGCTTGGCCATGTTGTCGACGATACTGTAAACGACGAAAAGTCAGTAAGTGATAGCATACAACACATAGCATACACGCTACTTACACAGCGACCTTGCGCTTAGTGGCAGTTAACTTTTCAGAAATTCCACGAGAGAGAAGGGGGACCATTAGGGAGAGTGTAGCCGAGTCCACTTCCGAAACGAATGTCGTAGCCGAAAGAAGCTGGATAGTGTTGGGGACTTCCTCGACCGGATTAATCAAAGATTTAATAAGGGCAGGAATGAAACGTTCAATGTCCTTGTTGGAAACGAGAGCGGTGGCCTTCTTGAGTGAGTCGCGGGCCTGCTTCTGGACGTCAGCCTTTGTGTCCCAGATCGCCTCGGCGAGGATGGGAACGATATCAGGCATGAGCTTGGCGGTCTGCAGGGGTGCGCTGACGATGAGCTGGTCGAGGACGGTGAGCGAGCCCGTCTTGACCTGCCACTTGCCAGCAGACTTGATCTCATGGAGCAACGCGGGGAGAACGAGCGCCGCGCCCCAAGGGTTGGCGTTCTGTACGAACGTGCGCACAGCCTCTACGGCGGCGACCCGCACAGCGGGCATCTTATCGGCGAACGTCTCGAGGAGAGCAGCATAGAGACCCGAGTCGACGAAGAAGGGCTCGAGGGCACGGGGAGCAGCCTTGGAGATGGCAATGACGGCCTGGGCGGCGCCTTCACGGGCGGCAGGCGACTTCTTGTCGCCGAGCGCCTTGATGGTGGCATCGGTGAAACCGGTGGACGTGATGGCGGAGGGGCCGTCCTTTTGAGCGAGGGTAGCAATGCCCTCAGCGGCTGACTGACGCACAGCCTTGTCAGCGACAAAGAGGTTGTTGATGGCGGGGCCGTTGGCAGCGGCGGCCTTGAGGTCGACCGGAGAAGGAATAGCGGTGGTGGAGGCAGAGGCTGTAACAGGCATGTTTATATCCTGGGGAAGATGGAGCGGGTAAGGGACTGTAGGGCGACTGCGGAATATGGTGAGGTCGTACCTCGGTAGGGTGTTATACGGTTCTGTAAAATTTGTCTATGGATCTATGGGAGCAAGAAGCACACGAAGGCAACAAAGACAAAGAATCCTCTAAAAAAGTCTAATGGCCGTAGCCTGGAGAAGACGAAGGTCAATTGCGTGAAAAACGACGGGAGAGAGAAAAAATTACCTCTACAGAGAAAATGGAAGAGAGGAAAGATGATTGTTAGAGACAGACAAGGGAGCCCGTTTTTTTTGATGTTTTATATGGGTTGGCCCGATGCGGTGCCAGCGCTTATCTGGGTTCAAAAAACCGGAAAATGGAAATTTGATTTCTCCATTTACAGTATCCGGAACATGCGATAACCGATAACAACAGCTCCATCCATCTGACTCCATCCACTGACTCCATCCATCCGACTCGGAAATGTCCTATTCCTTCTCCTCCAACGTTGCAAAACTCAAGGGTTTGAATTGCTGCAAAAAGTCAGCCAATGCATTCGTTTCTCAAAAAGAGATAATTAAAGAAAAAAAAAAGACAAACTGACATAGCCGCCGGCTTCGTAATGCTTGCTGTTCGCTTCTACCCAATGCAGCCGAAGTGCGTGCAAAAATGCCGAGAGGCCCTGACGGAAATAGAGCCGGAAAAGAAGGCGGGAGGCATCAGCAACGCACGTTCCTCGCATGTGCGCGCCGCGCGGAACCCATATACGCACCTCCATGACACACAGTATGAACACCGTCAGGGTGAGCCACATCACAAAGACGAACAAGAGCATGATCGTGCCGAGGACGTCGTCCGCTCCGAGGAAGGGCGCGAGCGTCATTTCCCAGAGCACCTCAGAGAGCTGCGCGTGCGCAAGCGAGAGCGCCCAGAGACGCAGGTAGGACGCCGTGTGCGAGATGCAACCGAGACAGAACTCGATCGTGTGAATCACCTGGTGGGTCACCACCTCACCAAAGTCGTGCTGCTCCTGCGATGCCAATCAGAAAAGGAAGATGGAACAGATAAGGGCGTCAAAAAACTTACGTGCCCTTCGTCCGTGTCCGCCGCGATCGCGCCCCCGTGCCCTTCTTCTTCGCCCTCGAGGTCCTCGTGCCGTGCGCCATAGCCATCGTCGCCGGCCCCGAGCGCCGCATAGCCCTCGTTTCTCACGCGTTGCCTCTCCTTCCAGAGCAGGTACGGCTTTACGCACAACATCCAAGGCACGCACACCGCTGCAATGAGCAGTAGCACTGTCTGCACAAAGCCCTGCCCGCGATACAGTGGCTCCTCAATTGTGCCTGGGGAGAGGAACATCCCGATGAGCATGGTCAGCAGCGACGGTGGTGCCAGCGGCGATTTGGACCAGTCCACGAGCCACTTGTAGACGATGCACACTACGAGGTAACCGAATATCGATTGCAGGAAGAGCATCTGCGGGAGGAACCCGTGGTAGATATCCGTGAGCCGATTGAACCGCAGGTGGTTCGGAAGTTGTAGACATAGCGCGAACGACATCTGCGCGAGCGTGTAAGTTTATTAAGGTACCAAACAAAATGGATTCACTTACGTGCAGCACACCGAGCACGATTGACATTTTCATCTTGTAAGAATTTGTAAAGATCAGCGCGTTGTCCGCGCCGTGCCAAGCGGGATCGAGACCGAAAAGGTAGACGTAGCCATTCGGCTCTGCATGCACGACGCCGCTCCCTGCTTCAGGGAACGTCCACCCCGAATGGAACAGGTGCAGCGTCTTGGAGAATATGTCGTTGTATATAAGGCCCGTGTAAATCGAGAACAAACCCATGAGCAATATGATGTATCGCCCACTAACGTCCCCCTGTCAACAGAATTCTCACGGGGTACTAAAGGGGGAGAAAGGCGCACTAGAAGAATGTTCCAAAGATCTCGCCCAGATCTGCGCGTGCCCACTTGCGCTCATTGAAGATCATCCACAGTGCAGAGACAAGGATGATCGACCCGTGTCCAATGTCGCCGAACATGACCGCGAACAAGAATGGGAAGGTGATAACGGCGAAGAGGCCTGGATTAACCTCCTGGTACGTTGCGATCCCATACGCGTCCATGATCGCCTGGAAGCCCTGCGTGAACTTGTTCACACGATGGAACGTCGGCGGAGTCCTGTTCGTGCGTAGCTCGTGCAAGATAGGCGGTACAGAGGTGCCCGATTCCTCCTGCCCGCAACAATCAGTGCCAGAAGGCACCAAAAAAAGATATAAGCGCTCACGGTGGCGTGCCGGAGAGCGAGCTGGATCATAGTGATCTCACGTGTTGGGCACCACCCCTCGGCGATGAGGGTCTTGCGCCCGACGTCATAGTTGAACAGGTTGAGCGTCTCGTACACCGCCTTCTCCTTGCGCACAAGGTCCTCCCAGCTGAGGAGGCTCTCGCCGATCTTCGCAAGCTCCGCGCGGCGAGTGCTGCCCGTGTTGAACAGCGCCATTTCGAGGTCCTCGATGCGGCCATTTACCTCGCGCAGCGAGTCGACGCGCTTATCTGCGTTCGCGTCGATGGGGTAGATGGTTGCGCCTAGGGACTCGGACACCCTGCGGATCTTGGCGAGCAGAGCGTCGCCGTGCGCAAAGATGATGAACACGTTCTTGTAGGTAGAACTGCCGGTCGCAGCGTCGATGAAGGGTTCGGCAATGTCGGTGTGGTTCATGTAAAGGTTGCCACGGAGGACGCGCCAGAGTACGCGCTCGAACGTTGGCAGACGGGTGCGGTCGATAACGCCAGCGACGAACCTGGGACGAAGGCTAAGGAACCAAAGAATTTAGAAGAAAAGAAACATACTCGAGGTCGAGCTGAACATTTGGCGCTGAATACTGGTTCTCACGATCGTCGTGCTGGAGCAAAGGGGCAGAGCTATCGTCAAAGGATGATCGGATCTCGGTTTGATTGGATTCGGCCTAATGGGACCAAGGTCAACCATTTGTCAGCGGAGGTATGAAAGGGATGAGAGTACCCGCTGGAAGAAAACGGCAGTTTCGCGCAGGACATGGCGGGCCTCGATGAGTTCCGCCAGGCGTCCACTGAGCACCTCATAAGCGCTGTTCATCTCCAGCATGCGTGACTCATGCTCGCTGAGGGTGACATCGAGGTCGTCTATGGTCTGAGCCGCGCGGGGGCCCACCGCGATGAGTGGTGCGGAATCGTACAACGGTCGGATGGGAACGGGATCGTGCTCGCGGTCGATTTGCGCGGAAAAAAAGCGGACGCGACGGGCCATCTCCTCGATGCGACGAATCTCGCCGACAAAGGACCGCTGGAAGGGGTTTACATCGGGGTTGAGCTTAGAAGGGGTTAGAATAGATGCGGCGATATAGGTGGAGAGAGAAAATGTACGTCTTTGAACTCGACATTACCGAGCTCACCGAGTTCGGAAACGGTATCGTGGGCGACCTCTGCCGGGACGAAGAGCTGGACGAGGCTCATTGCCTCGGAGCCTGAGGGAGTACGGCATCAACGACGGCATCGAATAAAAAGAATGAAAGAATCCTCACGAAAGAGAGTGGGATATTCATCGAGCACGGGAGTGCCCATAGCTGCTTTGTCGGTGTCAGTTGAAGCTGTGTCGTCGACTGCGACTGCGAACTACGCATGTCCGTTCATTCCCACGCTCTCGGCATTTGCCGTGTAGCTTGAGCGATGATATCCGCGGGCGAAGACCAATATATGTAGTAACTTACTGTGCCGCAGTGGCTCGAAGCTCAGGCGTCATGCCGTATCACGCCCCGGTACGTGTTAGCGTGGAGCATCGAACTGAGGGTGGCGGCGAGCGTGACCGGCGTGCGAGAGAGTTTTGCGAAAGTTTTTGCGAACGTGTGTGAGATAACGTGGGAAGCGGACCGAGCAACTTGGGTTGTCCAGAAAGCAGAGCGAGACGAGCGAACCACCAACTGTTGCTCCTGTTACCGCCATTCGTTTATTCTTAAACCATGTCCCCTAGATATACCTATTCTCTCCACCCCTCCGCCTAATCAACCCCTTCCCCCCCTCACCTCCACACCCCTCATCCCGCTCCCTCTCCATTTCACAAACATTCCGTGAGCCTCCGATCTCCGATCAGCTCCAACACTTCACCGCAGAACTGTAGACGCTCTTATTCCACCAGGTGTGTCCCACTTACTCATTCCCAATATCTACTAAGGCACCCCTGCATTACTGTCAACGTCTAGCTCTTTTCCGTTGTATCATTGTATTGTTTTTCTCAAGGTACGTTCCTTCACCACCTTATCACCCCCACTATCATCCAACCTCGAATGATCCGTCCAGCGGCCCTTGTTTGTTCAATTGGACGAGATCCGTTTCTTTTCCGGTACTTCCCTCTCATTTCACCCTCAAGAATGCCCCGAATGACCCCATCCCAGCTCCCTTCTACTTGTTTACCTCCCTGGTCTAATGTTGCTCTCCCCACCCTCTCCACCGAGTTCTTATCGTTTCTCTCCTCAATCTCCATCTTCACAACCAGCGGCCTCCTCGTCGACCCGCTCTCTAAGCGTAATCACGGTCCCCACTAGTCCCTATCCATCATTACAAAACTATTCATATTCCCCCGCCTCCGAGTCGTCCTTACCGCACTCAGACCCTTCCCCGAATTCTAAAACTAGCGCATTTTTCGGTTCCCCCTTCGAATCATCAAGTCCCCCGTCGTCCAATTCATCTCAATCAGTCACTTATGTATCCAAAACCTCGGCCTTCTTCTCTAGCCCCTTCGCAGACTTCCCCACTCCGCCTCCAAATCAACAGACCACGCCTCGCGAGGTCCCCTCATCGTCGCGTTCCTTGACCGCTGATTTTTTCTCCAGCACACCGTTTTCCTCGTGCCCCACATCCCCCCCGAGTCTGCGCTCTAGTACCTCAAGTTCCTCGCTGCGGACATCGCCTTCGCAGGCCCCGTCCCCGCCTCACTACTCCACGGTGCTCCCCCCGGATCAAAACGAAGATAATGACGCTACCCCTGTTCCGAAACCTCGGATGCCCCTGTTGTCCCGTCTCTTCCCTTCACGATTCTCCAGCAACACCCGGCGAACAGACGACGATCGTCTGTCTACCCAACGTGACTTTGTGGATCTCGAGCCCCCTGAAGACGTCCTTGTGGCCTCTCCGTCTACTCTAGAGAGCCCGAGCATTGCCATCGTAGCGCCCCCGGTGGAATCGTATAGCGCTGGGGCACTAGTGCATCCTTACAATGAGGACGAGCTGTCATACCGACTTGTCCGGCAGGTCGGGCATGGCGCATTCAGTCTCGTGTGGCTGGCTCACGTGGAGAAGGGCCGGAGCGAGGGCACCCTTGTCGCGGTGAAGATGATCGCACGTGCTGGTGAGCAAAACGATGGTGCGGCGAGAAGAGTCGCACGAGGTGAGCGAGTGAGCTTCATGCGAGAAGTTGAGGTGTTACACGTGCGTGAGCCACGACAAGTCTCTTGGCGCGTCGTGATTGATGTGAAATTACGTGTAGTATTTGACGCCCACTCACGCGTCACTGCCACGGCTGTATGCGTCATTCACAGTTCGCACGCACCACGTGCTCGTTCTGGAGTACGTTGCGGGCGGCGAATTACTGGATGTGGTCAACTCGGACGAGCAACACGCGCAGCTCACCGAGTCGCTTTTACGGCGGATATTTCGCGAACTTGTCAGCGCAGTCGAGTGGATGCATGCGCGCTTCGTAGTCCACCGTGACATCAAGCTTGAGAGTACGCCGATCCCATCCCACCTTTTTTGGCAAAAGATTAATTAATTAATGCCGTTGTTTGCAGACATTCTCCTGACGGCGAACCCCTTTGTCTCCCTACCCGCAGATGACCAGCCCCTCGTCAAGCTGACAGACTTTGGGCTCTCGCGCAAGATCGACCCAGATGACCCGTGGCTCAGCACGCGCTGCGGCTCCGAGTCCTACGCAGCACCAGAACTGCTCGTAGCGGCCCACAGCACCACCACCGACGCCGAGTCTCCCCTCCCCTCACTCTCACGCGCCCCGTCCGACGCCCACGGCACCACCACACACGCCCACACCGCATCCAAGCAGCCGCGCCCACGCACGCCTGGCATGTACGACGGCCGCGAGACGGACGCATGGGCGCTCGGCGTCGTGCTCTTCGCACTCGCGACGCGCGCACTCCCGTTCGACCCGCCGCTCATGCTCGACGCGCCCCCCGCGGACGCGGACGCGGAGCGCGAGCGCAGACGCTGGGTCCTGCGCGTCGTGCGCGGGGAGTGGTCTTGGCCTGCTGCTGCTCCCGTGGGCGAGGAGGGCGAGGCGCGCGGCGCGCAGCTCGTGCGTCTTGTGGGCGTGCGGGACGTCGTGGCACGGTTGCTGGTTTGTGATCCGCGCCGGCGGGCGCGCGTCAATGCGCTTTGGGATGAACCGTGGATGAGGCGCGGCAATGCTGCGGTGCCCTGACTCGTGCCGCGCCGGCGTCTAATTTGAGGCACCCCTACTGCAAAGCAAAGACGAGCGACACCGCCATGCATCCTCTGCAACAATCCATTCGTGTCCATACATCTACTCTGTCAACAAGCGCGCCACCCAAATCTTAGTGTAAAACCAAACAATTTTTCAAAAACACCCACAACCAATCAACGTCGACGAGGGGCTTACGGCGTCGACGCAGAAAATAGGCTGCATACTCTAGATTTTTCGTGTTCGATATGTTCTCCTGCTCGGCATTACAGTAACTTAGCTTGTTTGTTTGTTCTTGTGCAGAATGTAATTTGGCGTCTTGTATTCGGGTGGTTTCGGCGCGCCAAGGTTTCCCGCTCCATAGTTTACCGGTTACCGGTTATCTTCACCGGTGCGTTCACTGCGGACTGCGCCGCATCTCTTCTGGATACTGCCATTTCACTCACAAATGCACCGCCCCTCCACCAAAAGGAACACCAAAATTGTTTCGCTTCCCTTGAACACCCCTTGCACGGACCTGCAAACAACTTTGGGGCTAGTAAACTAAGACACCTGGGTCTTCTTTATACATACTTTGACACACCATGACGTCGTCTCTTGCTGCCCACTACCCTATTCCCCAACTAGGCCACCGCGGAAGTCTGCCGTAGAACCATTATTTATATCGATATCCACAACATCTTTAGTTGCAATGTCTTTGGGCGATTGGCTTTTGCTTGTCTAGAGGTCGTTATCACCCAGCTGTTCGGAGATGAAAGCTGAAGTACGCACGACGCATGGCGCATGATGCATGGATGACTGGGAAAAGACACCATGCAGTCTGTACAGTACATGGACGGAACAGGTCACGGCGGCGGGTCACGGATGGTGCGATGCCAGCTAAGGTACCAAATTTAAATGTGCCATAGCCGGTTCTGGGAAGAATATGCTTTGACGAATTTAAAGTGCCTTGTTTGATGTGTGGAGTGCGCATCAAGGCACGTCGCTGTGGCGCCGTTATCATAGCTTTTCAAGGAATCCCTCACGTCTGCTGGTCACCTATACTCAGATCTAGCGATCCTTGGCCCTTAAGGGTTAAGGGCTGAGGGTTAAGGGCTGAGG
The DNA here is from genome assembly GCA_021527035.1 of Lactarius vividus. NCBI lineage: Eukaryota > Fungi > Basidiomycota > Agaricomycetes > Russulales > Russulaceae > Lactarius > Lactarius vividus. Next base: position 55,713 of record JAKELG010000153.1, on the reverse strand, counting down.
GTTAGAGACCTTGCGCCCGTGGAGCATTGGTAAAAGATTTCCTGAGTAAAAGGACTACATTGTACACTTGGGGAAAAAATAAAATTCTTGATACCGCTTCACCGGAGTCCGTCCTCCGCCACTGCACCCGTCTGAGCCTAATTGAAGTCTACCCTTATAGATATTTCCCCGGAAACGGCTGCGGAAAAACTATACGAATACGGCCTGGCACAGTAGGCTAGGTGCGTCGGTGCCTGGCCCAGAATGCTGAGAAACCGAGAAACCAGAAGAATTCATGGGTGCCAAATCGCGAATCTCTTCACACACTCGTCAATGATTAGGTTAGTAGGTTACAATTAAGGTATATGCCTCGTCTACGAACTCGACGTAGACGCTGTTGATGTTGATTACCATCCTCGACCGCTGATTCTCCCACAGGTGAGAGTGCCAAACTTGTGGTCCTTTATAGGACTTCATTATCATCAGCTCCAATGTCGGGCCTGTAGTGGCACGCTTGCGCAATGCCAATACCGGACCTACATCCGAGTTGACGGAGCCTCGGGCTGTATCGGATAAAACCCAGCAAGAATCGAGAAGGGAACAGCACCTCCCGCAGGTCTCAGCACTTTCATCTCTCGTGAGCCGATTATGGAATATCGTCGGCACTCACCGCAGGAAACTGTCCAAAATTCTTGGGACACCGTCCATGTCAGCGACCAGGGATATTCTACACAGCTGTGTAGTCTTCTCGTCTCTGTTGCAGGCATATCCCACGACACTTATTGGGGCAACTCACCACTCCTGCCAATGACTTTGCAACATGGAGGCGGGGACTTCCATCCGACTGTTGGTGAAGTGAGTCTACGACTTGCGTAGGTCAGTAGGCTTTTTAAACATCTCGACACCAACACAGGTGGACGCGACGGTGAACATTTATAATCCTGTGAATACAAATTCCCCGAATCATCAAGCTTCAACACTCTCCTGGTCAGACGAGGTCTGTACAACATGCGTACTTGGGGTACTATTGAGTGTCATGACAAACGGATATCAGATATATCAGACCTCAGTGGGCGACAACGCACATCAACGACCATTCATGGCTCTATCGTCCCTCCCAGATGTTTTTCCTGGACCCCAAACGCGAGCCGAGGCACCCGATTCCCAATTCGTGGTGCAGGTAGACTCTATGGCTGATGGGGCCCAGAGGAACACACACTTTGATAGCGACACATCTCAAACCGGTGAGTTGGTTGTCACCACAACATACTACGGTGGCTTTCCTCCTCGCAGACGACCAGACGCTGAACGAATCCCGGGTCATCACAGACGTAGTTGCCGACTCCAGCGACCATGAGCGCTACAAGACAGAGGAGACACAAATTCCGATGATGCAGTTTCGTGCAATGCTATTGCCAGACGACTGCTCTTATCTGCCGACGTCTTTCAAACGCTCGACAAGCGGTTCTAGGAGGCTTCACACGAAGCCTGAAGAAGCGAGTCGGGTTTCGCAGACCCATATCAAGGGCAAACACCTAGGTGAGCCACGTCGCCGTACTTTTTCTTTCGCTCACGATATGCTATTGGATAAGTAGCCGGTCTGGATCTTGTGGCTTCAGCCCTAGCACCACCTTCGAGTTTATATGTGCCACAGGACCGAGGCACGAGGGAAGAAAGGATAGCCAAAAAACCGTATCAATGCAGTTTCTGTTGGGTCGTCTTCACTCAGCGCCAAGGTCTTTCGAGGCACTGCAAAGATAAGCACGAGCCCAAGAAGCAGTGTGGTCTCTGCAAGTTCACATGTTCCAAAGGACGCCGTTACCTTTACGAGAGACATCTCCGAGAGGAACACCCTGACAGTGTGTTGTCGTAAGTCAGTGCGACCACAATTGCGCGCAGAAGAGGTGTCTAACAACGCGTAAAACATCACCATTAGGCGTAACACGTGACACTGAAGTGCAACGCGAAGACGAGAGGGGAGAGGTTGAGAATCGAGCTCTGTAGCAAGATGCTCAGAGACGGACCGACAGTTTTTGTAAAACGATACGATAGTCTATTGAAATCTAAAGAGTGTACGATTCATACTACTCCATATAATTTGTAAATTCGAAACGGGCGAGAATCATGAGACCAAGCATGAGACATCAAACAAAGTATGAACGCGTCGTCGAGACGCTGATTCATGGGGTAGGAATCGAGGCGCAACACCGTAACGACGATTCATCTGAAGGAGATAAGGAGGTATCCGAGGCTGAAACTGAAGGCGATAAGTGGGAGTCGAGATGGCGAGGAAGGAAAGGTATCGTGCGTCGCCCTTGTGACGTCGGGCACGGCGCTTAATCCAAAAAGTGGCTATTAAACTGAGAAGGAACGAGAAGACGAGGTATAGTAGCGGCCGAAGGCAGTCCAAAAATTAGGGGGGGGGGGGGGGGGGAACGTCCGCGCTGGGGTCCGATCCGGTCCTGTCAGGATCATGGCGTTCCCCCGCAAGTCGGGCTCAGGCTCACAATCACACTGTCTTGGTGTCGGATTCGAGTTTAGCTGAATTTGCTGTGCTGGGTTGCAGACTCGCTGTGCACATGTGATCATGTCATGATATGGGGAAACAACATTGACGATTCGATACACTGTGTATCAAGCTGTGTATTGGCGATCCCGTGCCTCCTTTGTTGGCAAAAAGTCGATTAATTAATTAATCCCTTTGTACAGAGATTCTCCCCCTTCGTCTCCCTGCCCGCAGATGACCAGCCCCTTGTAACTTGTCAAGTTGACAGACTTTGGGCTCTCTCACAAGATCGACCCAGACGACCGCGGCTCCGAGTCCTACGTAGCTCCAAAACTGCTCGTAGCGGCCTACAGCACCACCACCGATGCCGAATCACCGCTTCCCTCGTTCTCTCGCGTGCCATACGACGCCCACAGCACCACCATCACACACTCCCACTCCGCATCTAAGCAGCCGCGCACACGTACGCCCGACATGTACGACGGCAGTGAGACAGACGCGCGGGCGCTCGGTGTCGTGCTCTTCACGCTTGCGACGCGCGCACTGCCGTTCGACTCGCCGCTCATGCTCAATCCGCGGCCCGTGGACACAGACGTCGAGCGCCTGCGCAGACGCTGGGTCCTGCGCGTCGTGCGGGTGGTGGTGGTGTGCTTGGCCTGCTGCTGCTCCCGTAGGCGGGGAAGGGGGGGCGCACGGTGCACAGCTCGCGCGTCTTGTGGGCGCGCGGGACGTCGTGGCGCGGTTGCTGGATTGTGATCCGCGCCGACGGGCCCGCGTTGGTGCACTTGGGACGGAACGTGTTGAGTCAGGGCGAGGCTAAATAATTCGTTCGTGTCCATACTGTCACCAAATGCGCCACCCTGATCTTAGTGTAAACCAAACAATGTTTTTAAACACTCACAAGAGTCACAACCAACCAAGTCGACGAGGGGCTCACGGCGTCGACACAGAAAATAGGCTGCGTATCCTAGATTTTCGGTGTCCGATATGTTCTCCTAACGGCATTACAGTAACCTAGCTTGTTTGTTTGTTTCTGTGCAGAATGTAATTTGTCGTCTTGTAGTTGTGGTGATGGTTTCTTCTTTCTTTTTTCCATCCATTCATATCACAGCTTGCAGGCCAAAGACCTAGACTGCCGATTGCAACATGACAGGCCCGCCGTTACAAGCAAGCCGTAGCGTTTAGGCGTTGTTGCGCATTATTGATCATGACATCAGTTGTCAAGAGTTTCTTCCTCCCTTTCTTCCTAAGTCGGGTTAGGGATAGCGTACTGCTAACCTGTAGAAAGTTTAGTCGGCGACAGGCATTTTTTGGAGTGGCAAAAAAGGGGTCCATATCAAGGTCCCTATTTCATGCTGGAGAGATGTCTCGCAGCAGGCAGTGTGTGGTGGGGACAGTCATAGAGTACTATGCGACTATCAGTCTTACCGCGACGAGGTGTCCTCGGGAGGAGGAAGCCCATTTACCGCCATGCCTCACCGAACTCAGCCCCATTTTCCCACTCCACAGTTTGCATGCTGGTTCACGACATACACTGCATCTCCTCTGCCACTAATAGTACCACTTCACGAAGGCACAACCTTTCACTGACAAAAAGAGGTGAGACACCCGTCTTACCATTTCCCTTGGTACATCATGGCATTGTTTTGGCATAAGTTGCCCACCTATGATGGCCCACTGTGGGCGCTCGCTTAGGCCGTCTGCCGTAGAACCCTTATCCATATCGATATCTACTGAATCTAAAAAGGGTATCACCGCTCGGGGCCGGTTCGGAGCTGTAAGCTGGCCAGAAACATCACTGTGGCGCCTTCGTTCCCATGAGGCCTGACTATCTCAAGCTGCTGCCAACTTAGTGGTGGCTTATACAACTGGTCGCCTGTACCCAGAGGCTGTCCAAGAGAACAAAGTAAAAACAACAAACAACAGCACAGCATAGATTCGATTCGGCGCTTGAGGACCTGCGCCGCCCGGGGAGCATTGGTAAGAAAGTTCCGGGGCCGGAAGGACTGTACCGCCTGTACAGTACGTATAGGCACACAACAATTTAAGAAAGGTAAGGATGTCGCGGCACCGTTGCACCTGAAAACCTGTCTGAAGAGCTCGAGGGACCCCGATGGTTCCGGAACTGAACTTTGGGGGGTGGGGAGCTAGCCAGTATCGGGGGACACGGTATCATGGCCTGGGTACGTCTGGTCTGGTCCTCACGCTGAGCAGCCATGAGGATACACGGACGCCAAGTCGCGGACCACTCCAGTAGTGTTTTTTTTTGATTCATATTTATATCACTCCAGTAGTACCCGCCCTCAATCGGATCGAACTATTGGATTTAAGATGCTTCGAAGCATCTCCCGCCCACTCTTGGGCCAAAGCATGTGATTTTTCTTATTCTTTCTTGGGGATGTAACCATGTGTTTGAGTTACTCCTCGGGGCTTACCTGGCTCAACTCCGGAGGCTTTGTCTGCGGTTTCAGGACTCCCCACGACGAGCCAAACCCACGGACTCTAAGTAGAACCATGCGACTATCATCATTAGCATCGGACTCAAGTTTAGGAGGGCACGCCTTCCCGCGACTCGTGTGATGGTACGTACTGATGGCAGGACCGTATCGGATAAAACCCAGGACGAATGGACAAGAGAATGGCATCTCCCCGCAGTTCTCAACACTTCCATCTCTCATCGGCCAAAGTTCTCATTACTTTGAAGATTTGAAGACCATGGACCAACATAGACATTCACCCCAACCAACTGTCCGATATTCTTGGGACCCCGTCCATGTCAGTGATTCAGGATTTTCTACACAGCTACGGAGTCTTCTCGTGCCAGACGCAAGCATATTCCACGATAATTGGGAGAGCTCACCACTTCTATCAACGGCCGAACAACATGGAACTAGCTATTTCCCTCCAATTTTCAGTCAAGTAGGTCCAATATTCCCCTGGATTTGCGGGTTTTTGAATATCTCGACGTCAACACAGGTGGACGCGATGGCGAACATCTATACTCCCGTAGTTATGGGTTCCTCGAATCACCAACCTTCGCCGACATTCTCCCGGTCAGACGAGGTCCGTACAACATGCATACTTGGGATACCATTGAATGTCGTGACAAATGTCGGAATATCAGATATATCAGACTTCAGTGGATGATAACGCACATCAACGACCATTCATGGCCCTATCGTCCCTTCCAGATGTTTTTCCTAGACATCAAACGCGAGTCGAGGTGCCCAATGCCCGATTAGCGGTGCAGGTGGACTTTGTGGCTGATGGGTTCCAGAGGAACCAACGCTTTGATACCCATACACTTCCAATCTGTGAGTCTATTGTCACTGCAACATACCATGACTGATCAAACTTGACATTCTCGGGGTGCCTCTCCCCCACCACAGACGACCAGATTTTGAACGAATCCCAGGTCATCACAGACGTCGTAGCCAACTCCAGTGAAGATGAGCGGTATGCGACAAAGGAGACACAAATTTCGATGACGCCGTTTGGTGCAAAGTCGTTTCCAGATGGCTCTTGTCCATTGGCATACTTGAAAAACTCGACAAGCGGTTCCACGAGGCTTCGCACGAGGTCTCAGGAAGCAATTCAGGTTTCACCAATATATAACAAGGGCGAATACCTAAGTGAGCCACGCTGTCATACTTTTTCCTTTTTTCGTCTACGATATGCTATCGGATAGGCAGCTGACCTGGACATAGTACCATCTGCTCTAGCACCCCCTTCTCGATTATGTGGGCCACAGGACCGAGGCATGAGGGTAGACAAGACGGCCAAGGGACAGTATCAATGCCGTTCTTGTTGGGTCATCTTTGCTCAACGCCAGAGTCTTTCAAGGCACCGCAAGGATAAGCACGAGCCCAAGAATCAGTGTAGCTTCTGCACGGAGTTTACATGGTCCAAAGGACGCCATTATGTTTACCGGAGGCATCTCCATGAGGAACATCGTGAGGTTTTATCGTCGTCAGTTACTAGTAACACGTAAGTGAATGTGTCGGTCTCGCAATATGTGTTTGGTCTACAGGTTTTGTACGATACAAAGCCGGTTTTCTCTCGTCCATTCTGCTACTTGATTTCCCATCACTTCCATTACACAGAGGTGGGTACTGATACGACTGCATTCGGTCTGGTATATTTCACTGGTATTTAACTTTTCCTTCTTGTTTCCTTCTGTTATGTTAGTGTCACATTATTCAGATGATGTTGTAGGTGGCCATACTGTATCTCTTTTAGAGTACGCGTCATGGCCGTTCTCCGTTCGAAGTGGTTATTCCCCTCCCTCGTCTTCTTTATCGTAGGATAGTGTATTCTTTTCCGTAGACTTCAGCAATTGATCTAGGGATTCATGCAGCGCTCATGGCCATCCGGTCCACGCAAGGCAACCGATGTGTGCACCAAATTCGATTCTTGGCTCGTGCCCACGCAGCCCGTCAACCTTGGTCTTTATTTGGTAACGACGCACAGAGGTGTCGAGGGGGCACACCGCGACCAAGAGGTGGGTATGGACAAGACAGACAGACTCTGAGCATGCCACGTAGTAGACTGGCGAGCGCTTGCCCTAATGGGGTCCTGGCTCTGCTTAGGACCACTGGCAATGATTCTAAGCAAGCAACATTCTGTCGTCCGTCACACTAGCTTTGTATCGGATTCGAGTTTGGCCGAATTTGCTTCACTGGGTTGCGGGTCTCGCTAGTTTTCTTTTTCTGAGCCTGGTTCGGTTCTTGGGACCTTGGCGAGCACGTGCATAATGGAGGCTATTGTAATTAAGTAATATTTGTTAGCGCGACCCATGTGAAGTAACTCAAATAGCTTCCCATGTACTGAAAGCATGATTCTGTCTTTTTTTTTTAAATTTATATTCTGGAGCAGTATGTAATACAAAGCTGGTCTCCATGTGTAACATCTACCATGGACGTTTGCCTGACTTAGGCACTTGTATGACATGGGTTCCCTCACGGGTAGTATTGGTGGTTCACTGAGTCTTCAGAGAAGATGGCTGGGTGCCTACAATAGGTACCAGTAGAGTCATGGTATGTGTATAAGGGGAAACCTAACGGAATAGATAGAGGCGGTGCTCTGATGCTATGAACAAATCTCCAACGAGGGTTGTTGAGGACGTTGATGAACAGCATAGGTGGAGACGCATACTCACAGTGAATCAAGAAGTACTGTGGTGAGATATGTGAGGCACAGGGAAGCAGAGATCTTGCAAGGTAAGCTTAGAGATGTCTGATAGCACAGAGTGAGAACTGGGTGGTATTACAAGAGTAGGAAACATACCTGATAGCACAGAGTGAGAACTGGGGCTATCAGGGCATACATGGTACACTAAGACCCAGAACAATGAGTGGGTCAGAACAAAGGGAAGTACTTAGACAATAAGTACAATAGAGAATCCAGAACAAAGATGATATCATAGTGACATCACAATAAAGATATAACAAAGGATAGTCCAAAGGTGTAGTACAATAACAAGTCCAGAGTAGTCCATGTGATGTCATTTGTACAGTGATGTCATAGATAAGGTAAAGGTGCGAGATTGTGATGATCATACATCTAATCTACATAAGTCCTGTATATCTAATCTACAGCAGTCCATATCTGATATGTTGTTACACTCCGTAGGGTGCACCTTTGGGAGATCTCACTCGACTGGTCTTCAGGAGTTCCTAATGGCCTTGTTGACCTGCTCTTGTTCTGTCGCTTGAGCTAGCGCTTGCTGTCATTCGCACTCATCAATAAGAAGTCCAAATCAGACAACCTGGAGGACACGGATAGCAACGAAAAGATAGAAGAAATGAATGACTCGCTCCTTATAAGCTGAGCTTGCTGACGCTCAATCAATCATGTGACAAGAGGGGAGAGGGACACCACGTATACTGTAACGTCTACCACGGACGTTGGCCTGACTTAGGCATCGGTGTAATGTGGGTTCCCTTCTGGCGAAAGCAGTGGTTGTCGGGAGAGTTGGGAAAGACCGCTGGGTGACGCTGATAGGCTCCGAAGTGATCTCGGTAAGTATAGAGAGGGAGATCAAGAGGGATGTTTGGAGGCGGACTGGAGACTTTGCGGATATACCTCCAAGAGGGATGGTCAACGATGTAGTAGCACTTGTAGGGTCTTGCGACTCGGGAGTTGAGATATTTGAAGATGAGATGACACGTGGTACCGGGTGGGTAGGCAACGGTCGGCGTATCCACCATTCATGAGGGAACTGGGGAGTAAGGTCATGGGGATCCCTCTTGGTCTCAAAGGGATATGCTGGAGCTAGTTCACTTAGGAGTCTCGCAGACTCCTAGCACAAGAGATGAGTTAGAGAGTGGTATTCAAAGAAGACCAAGATGGGGATCCTGGTCCGTAATACTATGAGCTTAAATACATGTAAGGAAGCCAGTACTAGCTCCGCTCGAACTTGTAGGTAGCCAATAGCATAAGTAGCGTAAATCCCAGGACAGGGATCCTAGGAATCAGTCATCCACAACGTAATACTTGTATCATACAACAATAGAACTCGAGGTGAATGCATAAGACACATCATGTACAACAATGAGAATCATCAGTCAGCTGAGACACAAGGTGGGTAAGATCTGAAGTCCATGACACATTACTACTGACATACCGAGTCATCACAAATACGTCAGAGTTCACAACCAGGCCGGGCAGTCCGAGAATGAAGCGTAACATCACCCCCTTTTCAGGTTCAAGCCCCAGCTTGACCGCGCATGACCGCGAGGGGGTTCGTGCCGAGGGATCGCATGTGGCGAATCACCTCCATCTCCTTGGCGTCCTCCTCCGCTTGAGGGCCTTGGTGAAGCGAGGACTGTTCGTTCTTGATGCGGTCAACTGCGTGAGCGTGCTGGAGTTGGGCTACACACCTGTTCCTCTCTATCTTGATCTGTTCCAACTTCATTTGCTCCGCCGCCACCCAATGCTGTTGGGCGCGCCACCCAAGGGTCATGCACCGGTATCGGTGTACCTCGGCTACGAGGGTGAGGTCCTTCATGTGAAGGAGGGCTTGGTCGACCGAGTCGACTAGTTCCATGTCGGAGAGCAGGAATGTGAGGTTGTTGTCGGTGTAAGTGGGGGAAGTGGACTGTTGGTCGAAATAGGGGACGATGTGGACGGGTTTGCCGTACTGCTGGTTGCTCCTGGTGCGGAAGGCCAGGATGAAGGGGTCAGTGGTGAGGATGAGTTGAGTATACTGGGCTGGCCAAAGATGTTCTTGAGTGTCTCAAATCTGGAATGGAATGTAATGTACTCCCTGGTTGAACTGATATCCCCTGGGCGGGGGAGTCTCCGGCTGATCTTTGGCCTCTGACACATGTTCCTCCTCTTGATCACGGCGAAGCGTGGGTTGAGGTGGCGCTGGTAGTGTGAGAGCTTCCCTGGTGGGTCCACATAGCGGGGGGGTTTCCGAGTGTGTCGTGGTGAGATGGGTGGCATAACGTAAATACAGATGCGTCTCGAGGTGTTCGGCTGGGTCGTACAGATCCCTGCCCTTGTCAGGCCCTGGTGGGGATGAGGGGTGACTGGGCACATACCCTTGTTCATCGCCCACTGGAGTAGGCGCTCTGGTTGGGACATAGTTGCTCCCGAGTCGACTGGGCTGATTGGTCTTGGAATAAAGAGTGGGGGATGGTGAAGGAACTCGGGATGATGGGGTGGAAGGAGGACAACTTCCTTGTTGGTGAAGGGCGAGGGTAGACGACAGGGGTGACAGTGGCATGGACTGTACTCGGTAAGGTGTGGATAGTTCGGTGTTGATGACATATCGAAAGTTGACTGGGGAAGAGGGACGCATGAGTAGTGGTGGTAGTAGAGGAAGGAGATGGGGATGTCTCTTGGGATTTCCCTGCGTTTATATGGGTCTCTTGAGCGGGGTTGGAATTTTTGAATTCCCAAATTGTGTCATCCACAAACACATCATCTTTGTTGACCCACTGATTGTCTGAGTCCGGGTATCCCTTCCATTTGACCAAATACTGCAATTTGCGACTTCTGCCGAAATGCCGGGAGTCCAGAATCTTCTCAACCTCATACTCTTCCTCGCCACTGACTAGATCTGGTGGTGGGCGCTGGTAGTTGGGTCCGTGCGTGGGTGTTTCGCAATAGGGTGTAAGGAGGTCCACATGGAACACTGGGTGGATCTGCCACTGCGTGGGAAGTTCTAATCAATAGTTGACTGCGGACATCACCTGAACAACCTTGAATGGGCCGTGGCGTCGAGCCGCTAATTTCGCCGTGGGCTGGTGTGTACGTAGGTGGCATCCTTCCAGCCATACTTGATCCCCTATTTGGAACTTGGGCGTATCTTTTGCCTTGATCCACCCCTGCTGTGCTTTGATCATCAGTGATTGCGCGCGCTGGTGGAGTTCCTTGAACTGTTTGACCCTGAGCACCACTTGTGGAATTGGTGATGGCCTATCGGTCCAATTGGCACGAGGGTTGTATCCCATGAGGAGCTGGAACGGAGATTCTTAGTGGTTTCACTGGGCCAGTTATTATGTGTAAACTCAGCCATTGGAAGGTAGTGGATCCAATCGTCTTGTCGCTCGTTGACCCAGAACTGCAAGTATTGCTCTAACCATTGATTGGTGCGTTCAGATTGCCTGTCGGTACGGGGATGGTAGGCGGTGGAGATATTCTGTTTGATGCCAAGGATTTTGCATAGTTCGCGTGTGAATTTCAATGTGAATCGTGGGTCTCTGTCACTGATTATCTTGCTGGGTAATCTGAATCGAGGGAACACGTGTTTCACGTACAGGGCGGCGGTTCCTTCGGCCAATATCTCTTCTTGACAGGGGATGAACAGGGACATCTTCGTACAATCGTGATTGGTTATCGTGAGGATCGTATTGCAGTCCTGCACCACAGGGAGTTTAGTGATGAAGTCAAGAGCGATAGTTTCAAACGGCATAGCTTCTGGTTTAGGGAATATTGGACGTAACGGTGCTTTGATGGCCCTGGTGTTGACTTTGATTCTTTGGCAGTCGGCGCAACCTTTGACGTAGTCCATGACTTCTTGATGTAATCCAGGCCACCAGTAGTATCGCTCCACGAGTTTGATGGTTCGGCTGATCCTGGGGTGTCCATATACTGGGGGGTCATGATGCGTTTTGATGATCTCACGTTTCTCATGAAGTCCCCCTGTGACCATGCATCTTCCATCCTTGTACCATGTACCTTTGATCAGTTTGAGGCCATGTGGGTCTACCCATGGGTGTATCCTGTTGGCGTTTTGTGCATATATCGGGTTGATCTTTTCCATTTCTTGCACTGATATGGTGGCATTGATTTGAAGTGGATCTTCGGTGGTGTCCAGCGATGTGGCTCTGACAAAGACTTCATCTGGCAGTACGGTGATGTGTTCATTATCGCCTTCCCCTTGGTCGTAGTCTGGGTGTAATGTCTACCACGGACGTTGGCCTGACTTAGGCTTCATTATGATGTGGGTTCCCTTCTGGACAAAAATGGTGGTTGTCTGGAGAGTCGGGGAAGACTGCTGGGTGATGCTGATAGGTCCTGAGGTAGTCCTGATAAGTATAGAGGGGGAAGTTGAGAGGGACGTTTGGTGGGATGGTGGGGACTTTATGGATATACCTCCAACTAGGATGATTGACTACGTAGTAGCTCTTGTAAGGCCTTGCGACTCGGGAGTTGAGATATTCGAAGACGAGATGACATGTAGTACCAGGCAGGTAAGTAACGGTTGGCATATCCACCATTCACAAGGAACTGGGGATGTAGAGGTCACGGGGATCCCTTCTTGGTCTAAGGGATATACTGGAGCTAGTTCACTTAGGAGTTCCTGCGGACTCCTAGCACAGAGGATGAGTTAAGACTGTGGTATTTGAAGAAGACCAAGATGGGGATCCTGGTCCGTAATACTATGAGCTTAAATACATGTAGGGAAGCCGGTTCTAGCTCCGCTCGAACTTGTATGCAGCCAATAGTGTAAGTAGCGTAAACTAATAATAGAATGCGCAGTCCTCGTCGTAATCCGGAACACGTACAACAATAGAAGCATCAGTCAGCAAAGTAATCCACATCACATACAACAATAGCAAGGCATCAGTCATCCATACACGAGGCCACAAGATCCGAAGTCCATGACGTATTACTGCTGACATACCGAGTCATTGCGAATATGTCAGAGTCTGAAGCTGGGCCGAGGCAGTCCGAAACCGAAATGTAACACTGGGCATCTAGATAAGGCGTCGGCTCTTCCATTTGCCGTCCCCTTGATATGGTGAATCTTGATGTCATACTCTGAGAGTTCAAGTACTTCCTGGGCTACTCAGTGGCTTATTTTTTGTGGGGAGCGCCAGTATTGTAGGTTCATGTGATCCGAGAACACTTTGATCTTGTGTGGAGATCCCACTAGGTAGTGGCACCAGTTCTGAAGTGCCTTGATGATTGCCAGGAGTTCTAGGTCGTAGATGTTGTAGTTCCGTTCCGCTGCGCTAAGAGTGTTTGAGTAATACACAATGGGGTGTCTTTTGCCATCTTCTTTGCGCTGGAGTAGCACTGCTCCTACTGCGAATCCCGATGCATCTACTTCCAGCTCGAATTGGTCTTCCAGGTTGGTGTGTGTGAGTACCGGTTCCTCCGTGACAAGGTTTTTGATTTTGTTGAATGCTTCTTGTTCCGTGGTTGTCCATGTCCACTCGGTGTCTTTGCGCGTGAGTTTGTTGAGGGGTCGTGTGTAGGTGGCAAAATTTCGAATGAAAGTGCGGTAGAAATTGCAAAAACCTAGGAAGGATTGCACCTGTTTGATGTTTTTTGGAGTGGGCCAGTCCTTGATGCTGGAAATTTTGACAGGGTCCATGCGAGTCACCCCCTTTTCAATGATTACCCCCAGGTAATCGATGCTGGGAGCGTGGAAGATGCATTTCTCTGGTTTGAGGAAGAGGTTGTTCTGTTCCAGTAGGTCTAGTATGTTGTGTACCGCGTCAATGTGTGCCTGTTCGTTAGACCATGTTGCAATGCCAATGTCGTCCATGTATACCCTGATGACTGTCCCTTTTTTCTTGTGATGGGTGATGAGGTCTTTACAAATCTCGTTCATCATGGTTTGGAAGGTTGCCAGGGAGTTTGTCAATCTGAAGAACATTACCGTAGGTTCAAAAAGTCCGTAACGTGTTTTGAACGCTGCTTTCTCCTGGTCTCCCTCCTTGATGCACATGTTGTTACACCCCCAGCGGATGTCGAGCTTGGTAAATATGAAAGCTCCGCTAAGGTCGGTGATAAGTTCGGGTATGAGAGGGAGTGGGTATTGGTTGCATATGGTCCATTTGTTGATATTCCGGTAGTCCTGTACTGGGCGTAGTTTTCCGTCCTTCTTTTTGATGAAAAAGAAGGATGATGCATACGGGGATTTAGAGGGTCTGATATACCCCTTAGCTAGTTGCTCATTGATCCATTCTTTTAGTGCCTTGTCTTCTGCTTGACTCATCAGGTAGACTTTGCAGTCGATGGTGTCCGGAGCGTCTGGTTTGAATTCTATGGCATGATCCCAGGGCTTGGAAAGGGGGAAGTGGTGTGATTCTTCCTCGCTGAAGATCTTGATGTGTCGTTGATATTCTTCTGGAACTGCCTTTTTCTCCGTATATTGTTGAGCTTCTATGGCTAATTCCGTGGACGTAGTAGCTTGGAGTCGTGTGGCCTCCAGATCGCATTCTTGTCGCAGCTCTTCTTCAACTCGTAGTTTGTCGGGTACTCCCAATACCTTCTGGAGTACGAGTTGAGCGATAACAGGGTCTATGCATGGTTTGGTGGGATTGATCGTGCGGAGTACAATGGGGTACTCAGCTTCATTTAGCGTGGCAGAGGCCCATTGGATATTGGGTTGGAATGTAGCCAACCAAGGGTATCCAAGGATAATGTCTTCTCCTCCTACGTCGGTTATGAGAAATCTCATGTCTTTCTTGATTCCTTTTGTTTTGACCTCAAGATCCACACAATGGGTTATTTTGCCCCCTTTGTTATGCGTGCCGTCAATGTTCCAGATCTTTCGATGACGGTCTAACTCCTTAAGGCCTAGCCTCATTCTTCTTGCAAAATCCAGATGGATAAAGTTGTTAGTGGCTCCAGAGTCCACTAGTGCTCGTTTGTTGGCCATGGCGTAACTTGCGCGCAATGAAACTGGAACATGCATAGATTGATAGCGCGTTATGAACACAGAGTTACACTGTAATGCCCTCACCCAGGCTGTTGGGTTTAGGCGCTTTGAAAATCCTCTTGCCCCATTAGGTCACAGACTACCAAATCCCTGGCTTCTTCGTCAAGATTCTGTACTCCGTTTATCCAGCTGGTCGCCCATTCTTGCGGCATCTCAGTGGTGGTGCGGGTGCCGCGGCTACTGCCGCCGTCGTCTTCAAATTGTATCAGAGGTTCTTTGTGTACGCTTTGCACCTCTTCGATGAAGGCCCTGCATCCTTGGCGCGGTTGCCAGTTCACATTGTTGGCGCAGGCGGCAGGGCTGGAGGCAAGTGCATTGCATATGCCCTAGTTTTCCACAGTTAAAGCAGGCGATATTCTTCATGTCTACTACTCCTCAATTTGGCTGTCATCCTCCCTGAGCCGTGTAAGGCAGCTTGGCGTAATTGATTTCCTCTGATCCAGTGAGGCGAGCCCTCACTCTTCCTGGGGTGGTGTCCATGGCGTCCGGGTGATTCCAGAACCCCTGCAATCCTTGACGTGGTTGCTGCTGCGGGCGATTTGGAGCATTGAAAGTTCTCAGAGAGGTGTTGCTCGGCTTACCAGGTCCTGGGGGTTTACGTCCCCCCAAACGCGTTTGTAGATGCATCCACTTGCGCTGCTGCTCGAGTGCAGCTACCTTCCATTGGGCGTAAGTGTTCGGGCTATGGAAATTGTAGGCGTTCTTGTACAGTTCGACAGGGAGCCCACTGGTGAACTTGTCGAGGACGAGGGAGTCGTCGAAATGATATCCTGCTTCGCGTATGGCTTTCTCGAATTTGGCAACATAAGAGTCAATGTCTTGTCCTTCCATTCGGAACCCCTTCTGAAGGTCTTGTTGTGCAAGTTCCTTTTCAAGGGTATCGGCGAAGGTGTTGCGGAAGCCAAGTTCAATAGCTTCCCAGATCCATTTGTTGTAGGGTCCGTGCTTGGCCTTGTATGCCTTGACCCATTTGGTGGTGGACAGGACCCATTCATTAACATGATCCCCTTGGATGTAAGTGAGGAAGATCAGTGCTTTGTGGTAAGGAAGGGTGAACGCAGGGTTGTCATAGTTGGTTTTGACAAACAGTTCCCATTGGATGAGTGTAACGCTACCACGGCGTCTTAGTTCGACTTGAACTCGTATAAGGGCGTTCACGACTTAGCTGGTTGTTGACCTATCTTTAAGGTCTCGACAAGTCCGTAGAATACGACTAAGGCGATCCACAGTATCCGTCCCAGCAACACTAAGGCAACCCCGACTTGGCGTGTCGAAAGGGCCAGGGTCCTAGACTCGTAGGTCAGGTGTAGAAGGGTCGTTCCCTCTTTAAGAGCGAGAAGGCCTTGAAGCCTCCTTATAGACGAGCGAGAAGAGTGGTATTTGAGAAGAAGACCAAGATAGCGCATCTTGGTCTTCGCAGTCCACTATTTATACATATTGTAGAGGCAGCTTTAAAGCTCCTCTCGAACGTAACGACTAATAGCAGTAATAGCTTGAACCCTACTACCGCTATCCTAGTAATGTTAACAATCACATGCTAACACCACACGCTGACTGATCCTACTGTCCATGACTAATCTCTACTTACTACCGTAGTCATAACCGTGTAGTAAGCGTCCGTATCCACTCTCCGTACCGTATGCGTAAGTCCCTGGGTCCGTCCGCAACATC
The DNA here is from genome assembly GCA_021527035.1 of Lactarius vividus. Lineage (NCBI taxonomy): Eukaryota > Fungi > Basidiomycota > Agaricomycetes > Russulales > Russulaceae > Lactarius > Lactarius vividus. The sequence continues at coordinate 39,370 of JAKELG010000153.1, read as the reverse complement.
ACCCCCTTTTCAGCCGCGGCGCCCACGACGCCGACGAAGGTGCGGTCCCGACATCCACCCTGCCTGTACTTCTTCTATCCGTCCCAATGTGTCAGCCATCTCGAGTCGGAACTTACTTCGAGCGAGTTCCCCCTTGATCCCCCCGAGCGCGGCAGCGAGCTTGTTACAATTCTGTTCTCGGACTGCCCGGACCGGTTGTGAACTCTGACATGTTCGTGATGACTCGACGCGTCAGCAGTAATACGTCATGGACTTCGGATCTTACCGCCTCGTGTTATGCTGACTGATGACTCCCATTGTTGTACGTGATCGTGATTAGGCTTGCTGACTGATGCTTTATTGTTGTACGTGTTTCGGATTACGACGAAGACTGCGCATTCTATTATTAGAGTACACTACTTACGCTATTGGCTACCTACGAGTTCGAGCGGAGCTGGAACTAGCTCCCTTACTTGTATTTAAGTTCATAGTATTACGGACCAGGATCCCCATCTTGGTCTTCTTCCAATACCACCACTTCTACTCGTCTTCTGTGCTAGGGACTCGCAGTGTCCCTAAGTGAGCTAGCTCCGGCATATCCCTCTACGACCAAGAAGGGATCCCCGTGACCTTATCTCCATCTTCCTTGTGAATGGTAGATCAGCCGACCGTGACTTATCCGCCTGGTACCACGTGTCACCTCGTCTTCGAATATCTCAACTCTCGAACCGGTCGTCCTACCCATTGCTACTACATCGTCGACAACCTCCAGTGGGAGTATATTCGCAAGGTTCCTTGCCCGCCCCCAGACATTCCCATAGAGGAGACGTTGTACACCTATCGAGACTCCACAGGCACGTATTGGCCTCATCCCGCCGTCTTTCCCGAGCACTCGGACAATCACAGGTTTTATCCCCGAGGGAACCCACGTCACAACAGCGTCTAAGTCAGACGAACGTCCGTGGTAGACGTTACAGAGCTGATGGAGCCGCTGCTCCATCCTCTCAGCCTCGTACGCGTAGGCCCGATAGCGGTGGACCTCCGCTCGAAGGCTGACGTCGTGGAGCTCTCCAATAGCTCGGTCGAGGCGGGGACGGTCGTGGTAGCCTCCCGCGAAGAGGGCCATGTCCTCCTGGGGATACTGCTCCTTCCCTGTGGCCTTGACGTGGGGCTCGGCGTACAAAGGCTGTGAGTAGACCTTCTCGCTGTCGGGGACGAGACCAAGCACGATGGGGTCCGCCCCCATGACCACCTGCACATACGCGGCTTGACGCGTGGCCCCCTGTCCGTCGGTGATGGGGTAGTGCACGAAGTCCTCCCCGCGGTTGTACTTGTAGCCGTGAGGAGGGGGCCCGAGGGCCGCCTGACGTAGTCAGAATAACGGGAAGGGGGGCGGTGCGTCGGCCCTTACGCCCCCGCAATAGAGGGGGCAGCCTCTCGTATCGCATGCGTACGGGGTCTTGCGCGGGTCGTCAGTGTCGGTGGCCGTTGAAATAAGGGGGTGCTCAGCTGGGTAGTGGTCCGCTAAGCTCCCTCGGACTTGTTCGAGGATAGTCTCCTCGCCTCCTGCTGCTCCTTCCTCTCCCGCATCCACTCTCGTCGTCTCTGAAGGGCTTCTCGACGCCGCTCCGCCGCCTTCCGCAGCTGCTCCCTCTGCCAGTCCTCCGCGATCTGCCTCCACCTCTGCTCCTGCCACCGCTCCCAGTCGACTGTCGCTTGCGTCTTGGGCTTCCTCCTCAGTTTGATACTCGACTTGTACTGGGACAGGTCGAGATGGGGAACGCTCAAGCTCTGGGAGAGCTTGACGAAGCCGATCGACTTCGGCCGTCGTGAATGGGACTTCGTTGACCCGCTGGCCGTCTTGGGAGAGGATCCACCAAGTGGCGGGGTTGCTGGTGCCGTCGTTGTAGGAGGTGGGGATTGTGGACTGGAGGGCGTCGACGACCTCTTGATAGGTGAGTGGTCCCGTGTTTCGGGCAACGCGAGAGATGGCCTCAGCGGAAGAGGGAATGGACATGGTTGCGAGTATGGAAGAGAGGAGGGCTCCAGTGTGACGAAGATGAAGTGGGGATGGGGAGTGTCTTTCCGTCCTTCCTGTTTTTAAGCTGCTCGTGAGTCGGGGATTTAATGATTTATACTCAGCTATGGCATCATCTGCAAACACGTCGTCCTTATCGACCCACTGGTTCTCTGAGTCGGGGTATCCTTTCCACTTGATCAGGTACTGGAGGCGCTTCTTCCTGCTGAAGTGCCGGTGATCTAGAACCCTTTCGACCTCGTACTCCTCTTCTCCTTCTACCAAATCTGGTGATGGGCGCTGGAAATTTTCTCCGTGCATGAGCGTTTCGCGATAAGGTGTGAGAAGATCGATGTGGAACACGGGGTGGATACCCCATTGCGTGGGAAGTTCCAGTTGATAGTTTACCGGAGAGAGGACTCGTGTGATCTTGAAGGGGCCATGCCGTCGTGCCGCGAGCTTGGGTGTAACGTTACCACAGGAACGTTATGTGCAACGTGCACGTCACTAAGTCGTTCAAGCCGAGGTAACGGGACGTGGGTTAGCCAGTTAAGGCCGAGTTCGAGGGTGAATAAGCACTACACGGTCTCCTCAGACACGTGAGTGGTAGTCGGGAGTTCTGGGGTTCAAGTGCAAAGGCAAACCAAAGTCGTGCTCAAGTGAAACAGCGAGCCAAAGTCGTTCGTGGATTGACAATGATGTGGTATTACACAAGAAGTCAAGTCTACCGTACAAGCTAGGTAGCATGCGACTTATATACTGATACAGGATGTTTGTACGCAACAAACATATGGTGCAATACGTGGAGTCCTAGGCAAAAGTGGAATAAAGGCAGAACTATAGTAGGAAATGTGGTGATTGCGCGGGGTCATGTGGGAGTCAGCTGAGACCGGAGCGCCGTGAACTTTGATATACAAGGAAGGGGGCGTAGAGGCGTATCGTGCAGCGAAGAGATCAGCGGGAACGGTTGGGCGCGTGATGAGTTATGGGCGTAACAAGGTGGGGCACGGGAACAAGAATCAAGGAACGGAAGCGTCCATGGGAAAGAGAAGGGAAAATTGTAACATTGGGCGTTGGTTGATTAGTCCTTAGGTGTCGTCCTTCCAGCCACACGTAATCTCCGATTTGGAGATGGGGCGTGTTACGGTGTTTTACCCACATCGATTGAGCCTTTTTGATAAGTTCATGCGCTTCTTTCCGAGCTTCTCAGAATTGTTCAAGCCTCGTGGTGACCTGGGGGATAGGAGAGGGCTTATCAAGCCAATCAGCGCGTGGGTCGTAGCCCATGAGAAGGGAGAATGGGGACTTCCTTGTTGCCTCGTGGGGCCAGTTGTTATGCGCGAACTCCGCTATTGGTAGGAATGCCGCCCAGTTATCTTGACGCTCGTTGGCCCAGAAGCGAAGATACTGTTCCAGCCACTGATTGGTGCGCTCTGACTGTCCGTCTGTTCTGGGGTGGTACGCTGTGGATATGTTTTGTTGGATTTCCAGGATCCGACATAGTTCTCGTGTGAATTTGGAGGCAAAACGGGGATCTCGGTCGCTGATGATCTTTGACGGTAGTCCGAACCGCTTGAAGACATGAGTGACGTAAAGTCCAGCCGTTTCCTCTGCTGTGATTTCCTCGTTGCAGGGGATGAAGATGGATGCCTTGCTGCAGTCGTGGTCGGTTATAGTCAAAACAGAGTCGTATCCTTGTGATATCGGCAGCTTGGTAATGAAATCGAGGGCGATGGTTTCGAAAGGCAGGGCATCCTCTTTTGGTGTGATGGGCATGAGCAGAGCTTTTGTGGGTCTGGTGTTGACTTTGTGTCGTTGGCATTCGGCGCATCCTCGTACGTAATTTCGGACGTCGAGTTTCAGTTCTGGCCACCAATATCTCCGTTCCACTAGCCTTGTGGTTCGTGCAATTCCGGGATGTCCATGTACCGGGGGATCGTGGTGTGCAGCGATGAGTTTCCGTTTTTCACCTAGAGATCCGGTAATGACGTACTTCCCTTGTCTGTACCATGCTCCATTTACGAACTTTAGCTGTTGAGGGTCCACCCAGTATCGTAGGGTCGCCTCCGTTTGTGGTGGGTCTTGCGTCGCTTGCACCGTTGTTGTTCGTGTGAAGACGTCTTCGGGCAGTACTGTTACGTCCTCGTTGTCCTTTTCCCCTTGGTTGTAGTCGGGTCGTCGGGATAGCGCGTCTGCGCGTCCATTTTTCTTTCCTGGGATGTGGTGAATCTCAAAGTTGTATTCCATGAGTTCGAGTACTTCCCTGGCGACCCTTCGACTAATCTTTTGCGGCAGCTTCCAATACTGGAGGTTCATGTGATCTGAGTAGATCTTAATCTTGTGCGGTGATCCGGCTAGTAGTGGTCTCCAGTTTCGAAGTGCTTTGACGATTGCAAGGAGTTCTAGGTCGTATATGTCGTAGTTTCTTTCCGCTTCACTGAGTGTGGCTGAGTAGTAGCCTATTGGGTGTCGTTTGCCGTCCTCCTTTTTTTGTAGTAGTACTGCTCCTGTTGCGAAACCCGAGGCGTCTACTTCGAGTTCGAATGGGTCGTCAAGTTTGGGGTGTGCGAGTACTGGTTCTTCCGTGACTAATGCCTTGAGTTTCCGGAACGCTTTGTCTTCTTCGTTTGTCCACCTCCACTCCGTGTCCTTTCGCGTGAGTTTGTTGAGTGGTTTTGCGTGGGTGGCGAAGCCGCGAATGAAGAGTCGGTAAAAATTGCAGAAGCCCAGGAATGATCGGACGTCACGAACCTTCGTAGGTGTTGGCCAGTCTTTGATGCCGGAAATTTTTACCGGGTCCATGCGTGTTACCCCCTTTTCAAGGATTACCCCCAGGTAATCCATTCGCGGCTTGTTGAAGAGGCACTTCTCGAGTTTGAAGTAGAGGTCGTGTTCTAGAGCCACTTGTAATACGTCGCAGACTGCTTCTTCGTGTTCTTTTTGCCCTGCTGGATCCCTGGTTGCGATGCCGATGTCGTCCATGTAAACCCGTATAATCGTTCCCTTGGCTTCGTGTTTCATGATGGTGTCTCGGTAGATCGTGTTCATCATTGTTTGGAAGGTTGCCGGAGAGTTGGTAAGTCCGAAATACATGACTGTGGGTTCGAAGAGTCCGTACCGCGTTTTGAAAGCTGCTTTGTGTTCGTCCCCTTCCTTAATACGTATGTTGTTATACCCCTATCTGACGTCTAATTTTGTGTAGGTATGCGCTTGGCTAAGGTCTCCGATGAGGTCCGAGATGAGGGGTAGGGGGTATTGGTTGCGAATGGTGACGGCGTTGATCTTTCTGTAGTCTTGTACCGGTCGCAGTTTCCCGTCCTTTTTCTTGATGAAGAAGAAGGAGGATGCGTAGGGAGATTTGGATGGGCGGATGTATCCCTTCTTCAGCTGTTCGTCCAGAAATTCCTTGAGTTTGCCGTCTTCTTCTTGCGTCATGGGATAGACTTTGCAGTCGATTGCTTGTGGAGTGCCTTCTTTGAACTCGATGGCATGATCCCATGGTCTGGAAGGGGGGAATTGATTGGACGCTTCTTCACTAAAGATCTTTGTGAATCGTTGGTAAGTCGAGGGGAGTTCTACTTCGTCATGGAACTGCTTAGCTTCGATGGCCAGTTCCGTGGCTGTAGTACGTAGATGGCTTTCCTCTTCCAGTTCCGCTACTGCGCTTTCCTTTTCTTCTTCCGTGATGATGTTTCCTATGACGTGATTTTCTTGTTTGGGGTTAACGGACCGTATAACGACTGGGAGCATTTTTTCGTGTATGGTGGCATATCTCCAGTTGATCGTGGGTTCGTACGTTGCCAGCCAGGGATATCCGAGTACCAGGTCTTCGTTCCCCAGATCTGTAACCAGGAAGTGCATCTTTTGCCGTCGCTGGTTAGTTTGTACTTCTAGATCGATGAAATGGGTGATACTGCCCGCTTTGTTTTCCGTATTGTCGATGTTCCATATTTTTCGGGGGTGGTCCAGTACTTGAAGTCCTAGACCCATTCTTTTTGCGAACGAGGGGCGTATGAAGTTGTCTGTTGCTCCAGAGTCCACTAAGGTTCTTATGTCGGCCATTGCGTAATTCGTGCGAATCGAGACTGGGATTCTAAGAGATCGATAGCGAGTCATGATTACAGAATTACAGTTAACCGCCCTCACCCAGGCCGATGGGTTCAGGCGTTCTGAAAACCCTCCTTTCCCCACATCTCTTGGAGGATGAGATCTTTCACGTCGTCCGATTCTCCTGCTACTCCTGCTAACCAGTCTTTGGCTCTTTGCTGGGGGGGTACTGAGTTTGCGGCTCGGGCTTGTGCGGGTGGTTCCTCTTGAGTGTAATAGTCGGTGTCTGCCATTCGACTAGTAGCTGCTCGGTGGCGTGGCTGTTGGCAGTTTCGTGAGAAATGTCCCGTCTGATTACAGTTATAGCAGACGACGGTCCTCATGTCTCGAGGCGGGGGGCCTCCTCCTCTTCCGTATCCTCCTCTTTGTGGCCTTGGGATGAAGGGACGGTTTGGGTCTCCAACTTCCGCCACTCGCACGCGTGTTCGATCGGCAGACGTGTCCATTGCGTTTGGGTCATACCTGGGTGGTGGTGGTCCTCTTGGCGGTCCCCAGTTGGGCGGTTGTGGTCTCCATCGTGGTTGAGCTGATGAGGGAGGTGTTTTGGTCTTGAAATTGTCGAGGCGCGCCTTCATGTGGATATACTGCTTTTGTCGTCGCAGGGCACATCGCTTCCAATCTTCGAAGGTATGAGGTTCATCGAGTTCGTATACCTTCATGAAGAGCGCTCGGGGTAATCCCGCCGTAAATCGATCAATGGTTTGGCGATCGTTTAGATTGTAGTGAGCCTTTCTTGCTAGTTGCTCGAATTTTACCACGTACGCGTCAATGTCTTCCCCTGTCATTTTAATTCCCTTCTGTAATTCCGCCTGTGCTTGCTCTTCTTCGAGTATGTTTGAGAATCGCTTGGCGAATTCTGCGGCGACGTGGTTCCACAGTGTCTGGGAGTACTGGCTTACTCCTCGTCGTACTTCTCGGTTGAGCCATTCGAGAATGGATAGCGTCCATTCGCTGACGTTGATTCCTTTGACGTATCCTAGGAAAAGGAGAGACCGTCGGTATTTGTTTTGCATAATGGGGGCGTCGAGATTCATTCCCCAGTAGACGTGCCATTGCGTGAGGAATGCTTCGTATTTAGTGCGGTCTCCATCGAAGACAGTCGGGGGTTCACCTGAGAGTCTGTCCGATCCGTGTCCTCCTCCTACTGGAGGTCCTCCTCCCAGTGGTCCTCCTCCAGGTGGTCGTCCTCCTCCGGGGAATCCTCCTCCGGTCAGCCCTTGTCCTGGGTATCCCCCTGGGAGTCCTCCTGGTGGGGGTGGTGGTCCTTCCGGTGGGTCAGGATGGTCCGGTCCTATTGCTCTGAAGAGCGCTGCGTCGTCGGCCGTCATTCTATGTCCGGTGTTCGGGTTGATTGGGTTGAGGATGGCCTCGGCCTCCTCTCTGATGTGTTGTACTTCCTCCATAGCTTGTGTTTCGGTTACTGTGGCCATAGGGCTTCGGATATGAATATCTTCTGGGACTGTGATATGTAGTGACTCAGCTATATGGGCTAGTAGGCTCGAGTCGTCTCCTGTTCCTGGTCGCGCTTCGCTCTCGGTTGCGGTGTGTTCTTCCACGCGTTCTTCGTGACTCGACTCTGATGGTTCCCGTTCTCTGGGTCTTTCTTCTTCTTCACTGCTACTACTGTCTCCGTCTAGTGATCCCCAGTCGTCTCTGTGTAGTTCTCTCAAGTCGATGTCGCACCGGTAGTGTCTTCCGGCTGGTCTGACGATGTCCCACTGGTTGTCTACAGGGTTCCACGTAATTTCCATCCAGCAAAAGTTAGAGTAGTTGAACTCAACTGGCCGGTATCTGATGGCTTCTCCTGGGAAGTCTACAAAATATCCGGTATCTCCCCGGTATTCTCTCCACCGGGCTGCTCCTAGGAATCGTCGTGGTACTGATCGTTCTCCTCTAGTTTCGAGGCTGTAGGGTCGGAAGTTTCTCCACTGGTCTCTTGTTGTGAACGCCACGGTTGGCTATCTTGGTCTTAATGTAATGCTACCACGGCGTCTTAGTTCGACTTGAACTCGTATAAGGGCGTTCACGACTTAGCTGGTTGTTGACCTATCTTTAAGGTCTCGACAAGTCTGTAGAATACGACTAAGGCAATCCACAGTATCCGTCCCAGCAACACTAAGGCAACCCCGACTTGGCGTGTCGAAAGGGCCAGGGTCCTAGACTCGTAGGTCAGGTGTAGAAGGGTCGTTCCCTCTTTAAGAGCGAGAAGGCCTTGAAGCCTCCTCATAGACGAGCGAGAAGAGTGGTATTTGAGAAGAAGACCAAGATAGCGCATCTTGGTCTTCGCAGTCCACTATTTATACATATTGTAGAGGCAGCTTTAAAGCTCCTCTCGAACGTAACGACTAATAGCAGTAATAGCTTGAACCCTACTACCGCTATCCTAGTAATGTTAACAATCACATGCTAACACCACACGCTGACTGATCCTACTGTCCATGACTAATCTCTACTTACTACCGTAGTCATAACCGTGTAGTAAGTGTCCGTATCCACTCTCCGTACCGTATGCGTAAGTCCCTGGGTCCGTCCGCAACAGTGAGGAACTGTTACGTTTGGCCCTCCAGAGCGTGCCACTCCACCACGTAATACAGAAGACTCGCCTCCAGTGCAATTCGTCGCCTGGAACCCAACAGGAACCCGAGGAATCCTAGACGCCGACGCGCAAGCAGCCAAAGAAGCCGAGGCTAGGGAACGCCTCTGGAAATATCACCAAGACCGTGTGCTACACCTACACGCTGCCACCCTGTCATCAAGATTCGTAGTTCCCCAAGACCCACCTCAAGGTCCAGAAGATTAGTGCCCGATGATGTCATTGCCCGTCACGTGACCCTGGCACGTGACCTGGCCTAGAATGCACCAGAAGAGTCCAGATGAGCTTGTGCCTGGATTGGAACGTGTGTTATCGATCGTGCCTGGTTTGTGATCCATTACTGTATTTGTGTTGACTTTCCCGTGCCTCGTCCCTGTGGCTTGATGTGCCCATGGACTGTATGTTTCAGCCACCATCAGTGGCGTTGGACATGTGCTTTCCGCAGTTCTGCAGTTTCTGCCTCGTGTCATATGTTTTCTCATTGGACGATACGTACTGATTGTCGGAGTCCGGGCTGAGCTTGAAAGCTCCCTGGATGTGTATAAGAAGATGGTAGAAGCGACCTTAGACGGTAGCTTTGACTTCTTGGACTATCCGTACAACTAGTCTAGCAGTGTCCCCAGTTCCCCTTTACTCTCAATCCACCTCCTCTTCTCTTTGCCCTACGTGCCCTCGGAGTCAGTCCAGCATTACAGCAGCGTCCATACCCTATGCAGACCTCGGAGTTCGTCCCTCTGCCACAGCGGTGTTATCCCCCCCCCCTTACGATCATGTGACCGATTGATTGAGCGTGCGAGCTCAGCACACAAGAGTGAAGTCATTCTTTTCTTTTACCTTTTTGTTGCTATCCGAGTCCTGCAGATCATCCGTTTCGGACTTATCCTTGAAGACCAAGAACGACAGCAAGCGCTAGCTCAAGCGGCAGAACACAAGCAGGTATACCTGAAGTTGTTAAGGAACCCCTGAAGACCGGTCAAGTGCGATCTCCTGAAGTACGCCCTACGGAGCATAACAGGAACTGTTGAACTTTAGTGCGGTCTCTGGTGAACACCAGAGGTTCTTTGCCCATGAATTTCTCGGGCTTGGTTCCGCTTGATACATTTGGTCCGGTGAAGAGGGGTCCTCTGGGGTCTCCTCCTCCTCCATTGTCTCCTCCTCCTCTGCCATGTCCTCTGGGTGGCGGTCCTTCTCTGCAACTGATGCGCGTGGGTTCCTGGAACGTGGTGGGTTGTTCGGTGATTGTGGTAGTCATATCTGTAGGGATGGACTCAGCTATTAATCCCAACTGGATTTCTTCTTCTTCGGCTTGGGCTTCGAGGATATGAATCTCCTCTGGGTTACTGGCGAGCAATGGGGAAGGTGCAGGTGTCTTGGGTGTAGGTGATCGGACAGGTTCTTCTTCTTGTCCGTCGAGAGGACCCCACTGATCTCTTGTAGTTACTTCACTTTGTAGAATGTCGAGTTTGAGGCTTGAGCCAGTGGGTCTGACAACTTGTAATTTGTAGTGGAGTGCATCCCACTTGAGTTCAGTCCAGCAGGTGTGTTCGAAATTGAACTCTACTGGGATAAGTCCTGTAGTACCATCTTTGTAGGTGTAAGAGACGATGTAGCCTGGGTCTCCTTGTTCTGTCTGCCAAAATGCTCCTTTGAGGTATTGCTTGGGGATGTTGCATTCCCCTCTTCTGTTGATATGGTACGGTCGAAATGGGATCCAAAGATCTCGGGTTGTTACTGCTGTGGAAGCCACGTTGTTATGGTACGAGCTCAATGGACTCTGATTACGATACGAGGTTGGAAGTGGACACTTACTATACGGTTATGACTACGATAGTAAGCGTAAATTAGTCATGGACTCATCATCAGTCAGCAAGAGTCGTAGTAGCATGTGATAGTTACTATGACTCATTACTAGGATAGCGATAGTAGGGTTCGAGCTATTATTGCTAGTAGTAGTCGTTTCGAAGAGGAGTTTCAAAGCTACCTCTGCAACATGTATAAATAGTGGGCTGCGAAGACCAAGATGCGCTATCTTGGTCTTCTTTCGAATACCACTCTCATCTTCTATTCTTAGGAGGGAATTCTCGAAAACCCCTTCGCTGCTAAGGGACGACTTTGCCTTTAGACCTGACCTTCGAGTCTAGGAACCTGGCCCTTTCGACACGACGAGTCGGAGTTGCCCTGATACTGACCGGACGTATACTGTGGATCGCCTTGGTCATTTTCTACGGTCTTACCAAGACCCTGCAAGAGTGTCTACGATCAGCCAAGTCGTGAACGCCTGTCTACGAGCCCAAGTCGGGCTAAACGCCATGGTAGCGTTACACACGTTGAAGGATCTTGGTCTTAATGTAATGTCTACCACAGACGTTGGCCTGACTTAGGTGTCAGTGTAATGTGGGTTCACTTCTGGGCGAAATCAATGGTTGTCAGGACTGTGGGGAAAGACTGTGGGATGCTGCTGGTAGGCTCCCAGATGATTGCGGTAAGTGTAGAGAGGAAGGTCGAGGGGCACGTTCAGAGGGGGTTTGGCGACTTTACGAATATATCTCCAATGGGGGTTGTCAACGATGTAATAGCACTTGTATGGTCTTGCAATGTGAGAGTTGAGGTATTCGAATATGAGGTGACACGTGGTCTCGGGGGGATAGGTCACGGTCGGTGTGTCCACCATTCACGAGGGAACTGGGGATAGAAGTCATGGGGATCCCTCTTGGTCAAAGGGGATATGCCGGAGCTAGTTCACTTAAGAGTTCCGAGAACTCTCAGCACAGGAGATGAGACAGGAAGTGGTATTTGAAGAAGACCAAGATGGGGATCCTGGTCCGTAGTACTACAAGCTTAAATACATGTAAGAGAGCCAGTTCTAGCTCCGCTCGAACTTGTATGTAGCCAATAGCGTAAGTGGCGTAAATCCTAGGACAGGGATCCTAGGAATCAGTCATCCACAACGTAATGCTAATATTGTACAACAATAGAACTCGGAGACAAGTGCATAAGACATGTCACGTACAACAATAGGAAGCATCAGTCAGTCAGGGCACAAGGCGGGTAAGATCTGAAGTCCATGACACATTACTACTGACATACCGAGTCATCATGAATACGTCAGGGTCCACAACTGGGCCAGGCAGTCCGAGAATGAAACGTAACATCACCCCCTTTTCAGGATCAAGCCCCAGCTTGACTGTGCATGACCACAAGGGGGTTCGTGCCGAGGGATTGCATGTGGCGGATCACCTCTATCTCCTTCGCATCTTCTTCCACCTTCGGACTGCGATGGAGCAAAGACCACTCATTCTCGATGCAGTCAATTGCGTGAGTGCGCTGGAGTCGGGCCACACACCTGTTCCTCTCCACCTCGATCTGCTCCAACTTCATCTGCTCCGCTGCCACTTGATGCTGTTGGGCGCGCCAGCCGAGGGTCATGCACCGGTACCGATGCACTTCAGCCACAAGGGTGGCGTCCTTCATGTGAAGGAGGGCTTGGTTGACTGAGTCAACTAGTCCCGCGTCGGAGAGCAGGAACATGAGGTCGTCGTCAGTGTAAGTGGGGGAAGTGGACTGCAAGTTGTGATAGGGGATGGCGTGGATGGGCTTGCCATATTGCTGGTTGCTCCCAGCATGGAAGGCCAAGACAAAGGGATCAGCGGTAAGGATGAGCTGAGTATACCTGGCTGGCCAAAGACGTTCTTGAGCATCTCGAATCTGAAAGGGAATGTAATGTACTCCCCGATTGAACTGATATCCCCTGGGAGGGGGAGTCTCCGGCTGATCCTTGGCCTCTGACACATGTTCCTCCTCTTGATCGCGGTGAAGTGCAGATTGAGGTGGCGCCAGTAGTGTGAGAGCTTCCCTGGTGGGTCCGCATAGTGGGGGGGTTTCCGAGTGTGTTGTGGTGAGATGGGTGGCATAACGTAGATACAGATGTGTCTCGAGGTGTTCGGCTGGGTCGTACAGATCCCTGCCTTCGTCGGGCCCCAGTGGGGATGATGGGCGACTGGGCACGTACCCTTGTTTGTCGCCCACTGGAGTAGGCGCTCTGGTCGGGACATAGTTGCTTCCGAGTCGACTGGGCTGATTGGTCTTGGAATAAAGAGTGGGGGATGGCGAAGGAACTTGGGATGATGCGGTGGAAGGAGGACGACTTCCTCGTTGGTGAAGGGCGAGGGTAGACGACAGGGGTGACAGTGGCGTGGACTGTACTCAGTAAGGTGCAGATAGTTCAGTGTTGACGACATATTGGAAGTTGACTGGGGAGGAGGGACGCATAAGTGTTGGTGGTAGCAGAGGAAGGAGATGTCTCTTGGGATTTCCCTGTGTTTATATGTGTTTCCCAAGCGGGGTTAGAATTTTTGAATTCCCGAATTGCATCATCTGCAAATATGTCATTCTTATCGACCCACTGGTTGTCCGAGTCCGGGTATCCCTTCCATTTGACCAAATACTGCAACTTGTGACTTCTGCCGAAATGCTGAGAGTCTAGAATCTTCTCGACCTCGTATTCTTCCTCGCCACCAACTAGATCTGGTGGTGGGCACTGATAATTAGGTCCGTGTGTGGGTGTCTTGCGATAGGGTGTAAGGAGGTCCACATGGAACACTGGGTGGATCTGCCACTGTGTGGGAAGTTCTAGGCAATAGTTGACTGTGGACATCACCTGAATGACCTTAAAAGGGCCATGGCATCTAGCCACTAGTTTTGCTGTTGGTTGATGTGTACGTAGGTGGCGTCCTTCCAGCCATACTTGATCCCCTATTTGGAACTTGGGCGTATCTTTGGCCTTGATCCATCCCTGCTGCGCTTTGATCATCAATGTCGCAATTGGACCCCACGGACTTAGTACACGATACGAGGATTGAAGTGGACGCTTACTATACAGTTATGACTACGATAGTAAGCAGATATTAGTCATGGACTTTACAGATCAGTCAGCAGGGGAAGTACTAGCATGTGATAACTGGTATGACTCATTCCTAGGATAGTGATAGTAGGGTTCAAGCTACTTACGCTATAGGATATCGGACTCATAGGGGAGCTTTAAAGTTACCCCTTCATATGTATAAATAGTGCTTCACGAAGACCAAGAACACCATCTTGGTCTTCTTCGAATACCACTCGCTTCTAACTCGGATTCCCTTTGGGCCTTCGTGCCTCTCGCTTCCCACTTGTATTACCTGACCTTCGTGTCTAGGACACTGGCACTCTCAAGTCGACAACTCGGAGTAGCCTTGGTACTATTTGGGAGAATACTGTGGATCACACTTGTCGTCTTCTATGGTATCACTGAGACTCTAAGAGAGTCTTTTCGATCTGCTAAGTTGTGAACGCCATTGTACGAGTCCAGGTCAGACTAACGCCGTGGTAGCGTTACATTAAGACCAAGATCTCCCAATCGTGGCATTCACCACAAGAGACCAGTGGAGAAACTTTCAACCCTACAACCTTGAAGCAAGAGGAGAAAGATCAGTACCGCAAAGATTCCTAGGCGCAGCCAGGTGGAGAGAAATACAGAGGGGATACCGGATACTTCATCGACTTCCCTGGGGAAGCCGTTAGATATCGACCAGTTGAGTTCAACTACTCCAATTTCTGTTGGATGGAAGTTACGTGGAATCCCATAGATAATCAGTGGGACGTAGTCAGACCAGCCGGAAGACACTACCGTTGCGACATCGACTCAAGAGAATTACATGGAGACGACTGGGGACCCTTGGACGGAGATAGCAGCAGCGAAGAAGAAGAAGAAGAGCAGCCGAGAGAACAAGCACCATCGGAGTCGAGCCACGAAGAACCAGCGGAAGAACACACCGCCACAGAAAGCGAGGTCAGGCCAGGAACAGGAGACGATTCGAGTCTATTAGCCCACATAGCTGAGTCCCTCCACATCATGGTACCTGAAGAAATTCACATCAGAAGCCCGATGGCCACAGCAACCGAAACAATGGCCATGGAAGAAGTGTGACGCATCCGGGAAGAAGCAGAAGCTATTCTAAACCCCATCAACCCAAGTACAGGGCACCGAATGACGGCTGACGACGCGGCCATCTTTAGAGCCATAGGACCCGATCAACCAGACCCTCCAGAAGGACCGCCGCCACCACCGGGCGGGCTTCCAGGAGGATTCCCAGGACAGGGACCAACCGGTGGAGGGTTCCCAGGCGGAGGAAGACCGCCAGGTGGAGGAGGCAGTGATGAACAGCAGAGATGGACAGCATACTCACAGTGACAAGGGAGACTGTGGTGAGATACACTGAGCAACTGGTAAGCAGCAGAGGGGATCTTGCAAGAGAAGCTAGAAGATAGTTCTGGCACACAAGCAGTGAGGAACTGATGTTACATTGGAGAGGAGGGAACATACCTGGCACACAAGCAGTGAGGAACTGATGTGGACCAGGAGCGTACAAGCTACACTACTTATACTTTACAGGGAGTGACACTGATACAAGGTAAGTAACACAGAGTCACGTATTACAAGGAGCATTGTTCTCAGTATGGGACAAGAGGAATGTACAGAAGGAGAACAAGGCAATAAGAACAAAAGGGATCCAGACCAAGATGATATCATAGTGACATCACAATAAAGATAGAACAAAGGAAAGTACAAGGACGCAAAGTACAATGTAAGGTTCAGAGAAGTCCGAGTGATGTCATTGTACATGATGTCATAGATAAGAAGAAAGTCCGAAATTGTACAGATCAAATATCTAATCTACAAGTCCTGTAAATCTTATCTAAAGCAGTCCATGCTGCAAGTCCGGTCCGTCCAGAGCCGCTAAGTGCGCAAAGGTCACTTATCAACAGGCGGACCCCCAGGAGGAGGACCACCAGTAGGAGGAGGAATAGGAGCAGGACACGGGTCGGACAGACTATCAGGTGAACCCCCGACCGTATTTGACGGAGACCGCACTAAATACGAAGCCTTCCTCACGCAATGGCATGTATATTGGGGAATGAACCTGGATGCCCCCATCATGCAAAACAAATACCGACAATCCCTCCTCTTTCTGGGATACGTGAAGGGGACCAGCATCAGCGAATGGACGCTCACTATACTCGAATGGCTCAATAGAGAAGTACGAAGAGGAGTTAGTCAATACTCCCAAACCCTATGGAACCACATAGCAACAGAATTCGCCAAATGGTTCTCGAACATACTAGAGGAAGAACAAGCTCAAGCAGAACTGCAAAAAGGAATCAAAATGACGGGAGAGGACATCGACGCATACGTAGTCCGATTCGAGCAACTAGCCAGAAAAGCTCACTACAATTTAAACGATCGGCAAACAATTGATCGGTTCACCGCGGGACTGCCCCGAGCACTATTCATGAAAGTCTACGAACTGGACGAACCTCACACGTTCGAAGATTGGAAGAGATGTGCGTTAAGAAGGCAGAAGCAATACATCCACATGAAGGCACGCCTCGACAACTTCAAAACAAAGACGCCACCGTCATCAGCTCAACCCCGGTGGAGACCACAGCCCCCTAATTGGGGACCACCACGAGGACCACCGCCACCCCGATACGATCCAAATGCCATGGACACCTCCGCCAACCGAACCCGAGCCCAGGTAGCCGAAGTAGGTGATCCAAATCGCTCCTTTACCCCCAGGCCACAACGAGGGGGGTACGGAAGAGGAGGAGGGCCACCGCCTCAAGACATGAGGACAGTCATTTGCTACAACTGCAATAGACCGGGGCACTTCTCATGAAATTGCTCACAGCCCCACCAGTGGCCAACGAACAGCCGAATGACGGAAACCGACTACTACACCCAGGAAGAGCCACCTTCTCAAGTAAGGGCAACGGCCACGCTTCCTCCACAACAAAGAGCAAAAGATTGGCTGGCCGGAGTAGCCGGAGAATCGGATGACGTAAAAGACCTCATCCTCCAAGAAATGTGGGGAAAAGAGGGTTTTCAGAACACCTGAACCCATCGGCCTGGGTGAGGGCAGTTAAATGTAACTCTGTAATCATGACTCGCTACCATTCACTCCGAATTCCAGTATCAATTCGTACCAGTTACGCAATGGCCGACATCAAGGCTCTCATAGACTCAGGAGCCACTGACAACTTTATAAGACCATCATTTGCCTGAAGAATGGGCCTTGGTCTACAACAATTAGAACGCCCGCAAAAAATATGGAACATAGACAACACTGAAAACAAAGCGGGCAGTATCACCCACTATATAGACCTCGAAGTCCAGACTAATCAAAAACAACAGAAGCTACACTTCCTAGTCACGGACATTGGAGACGAGGATCTGGTACTGGGATACCCCTGGCTAGCCGCCTACGAACCCACAATCAATTGGAGATACGCGACCATTCACGAAAAAAATGCTCCCAGTTGTAATCCGCTCCGTAAACCCCACGACGGGATACCACATCATCGGCACCCTCAAAACAGAAAACAAGCAAGAAATATTCGACGAACTCACCAATGAGTGTCAGATACATACCACTGCGACTGAGTTAGCAATTGAAGCTAAACAGTTTCACGACAAGGTGGAACTCCCGGAGGCATATCAAAAGTTTGCGAAAATCTTTAGTGAGGAAGCATCAAACCGATTCCCACCGACCAGACCATGGGACCACGCCATTGAATTCAAAGAAGGAACCCCATCAGCCATCGACTGCAAGGTTTACCCCATGACACAAGAAGAAGACGGCAAGCTAAAGGAATTCCTTGACGAACAATTGAAGAAGGTGTCGCGATTGGACTTTTACAGACTTATCATATGGTACGAGGTTGAAGTGGACGCTTACTACATGGTTATGACTATGGTAGTAAGTTGCTATTAGTCATGGACACTACGATCAGTCAGCACCGTTACAGTAGCATGTGATAGTTACTGTGACTCATTCCTAGGATAGCGGTAGTAGGGTTCGAGGTACTAACGCTACTGGACTTTACTTACAAGAGGAGCTTTAAAGCCGCCTCTAGAATCTGTATAAATAGTGGGACGTGGAGACCAAGAGAAGCCATCTTGGTCTTCTTCTCAATACCACTCTCTCATCTATTCTTCCAAGAGAGCCTTCAATGAACTTCTGCTTCCAAGGGAAGTGCTCGCCGTATAAAGTCTTGACCTTCGAGTCTAAGACCCTGGCCCTTTCAACGTACCAAGTCGGAGTTGCCTTAGTACTGGTGGGGCGAGTACTGTGGATCGCCTTAGCCGTATTCTATGGAGTCATCGAGACCTTGCGAGTGTCTCGACATCCAGCTAAGTCGTGAACGCCCTCGTACGAGTTCAAGTCGAACTAAACGCTGTGGTAGCGTTACATTAAGACCAAGATAGCCAACCGTGGTGTTCACTACAAGGGATCAGTGGAGAAACTTTCGACCCTACAACCTCGAAACCAGAGGAGAACGATCAGTACCGCGACGATTTTTAGGCGCAGCTAGGTGGAGAGAATACAGAGGAGACACCGGCTACTTCGTAGACTTCCCAGGAGAGGCGATCAGATACCGACCAGTTGAGTTTAACTACTCCAACTTCTGCTGGATGGAGATTACGTGGAACCCCATAGACAACCGGTGGGACGTTGTCAGACCAGCGGGAAGACACTACCGCTGTGATATCGACTCCAGAGAACTCCACGGAGATGACTGGGGATCACTAGACGGCGACAGCAGTAGCAGTGAAGAAGAAGAAGCACCCAGGGAACGCGCACCCTCGGAGTCAAGTCACGAAGAACCAGTGGAAGAACACACGGCCACCGAAAGTGAAGTACGACCAGGAACAGGAGACGACTCAAGTTTGCTAGCACACATAGCTGAGTCATTACACATCACAGCACCAGAAGAAATTCATATCCGAAGCCCTATGGCCACAGTAACCGAAACACAGGCAATGGAGGAAGTACAGCGCATCAGGGAGGAGGCTGAAGCAATCCTCAATCCCATCAACCCTAACACCGGACATCGAATGACGGCTGACGACGCAGCCCTTTTTAGGGCAATAGGACCAGACCACCCAGACCCACCGGAAGGACCACCACCACCACCTGGAGGACTTCCAGGCGGATTCCCGGGCCAAGGTCCGACCGGAGGAGGATTCCCAGGGGGAGGACGACCGCCGAACGGAGGGGGACCCCCACCAGGAGGACCCCTAGCCGAAGGACCTCCAGGAAGAGGACACAGATCGGATAGGCTATCAGGTGAACCCCCGACCGTATTCGACAGAGACCGCACTAAATACGAAGCATTCCTCACACAATGGCACGTATTGTAACGCTACCACGGCGTTTAGTTCGACTTGAACTCGAGTCAAGGCGTTCACGACTTAGCGGATTTATGCAGCACTTGAAGTGTCTCAGTAACTCCGTAGAATACTACCAAGGCGATCCACAGTATACGTCCTAGTAGTACCAGGGCAACTCCGACTTGGTGCGTCGAAAGGGCCAGGGTCTTAGACTCGAAGGTCAAGACAATAAGACGGTCGTCCTCTAGGAGGGGCGAGAGCTTACGAAGCTCTTTGTTTAGAAGACGAGTAATGGAGTGGTATTGAGAAGAAGACCAAGATAGCGTATCTTGGTCTTCACCGTCCACTATTTATACATGTTGAAGAGGTAGCTTTAAAGCTCCTCTTGAAGACGACTACTACTAGCAATAATAGCTCGAACCCTACTATCGCTGTCCTAGTAATGAGTCATACTAGCAATCACATGCTAGTACGACGCTGACTGATCCTAAAGTCCATGACTAATTCCTACTTACTAACGTAGCCATAACCGTATAGTAAGCGTCCACATCAATCTTCGTACCGTATTCTGAGTCCTTTAAGTCCGACCGCGACATCACCCCCTTTTCAGCCACGGCGCCCACGACGCCGGCGAAGGCGCGGTCCTGACATCCAACCCGCCTGTACCTCCTCGATCCTCTCCAATGTGTTAGCCATTTCGAGGCGGAACTTACTGCGCGTCATTTCGCCTCTGATCCCCCCGAGGGCCGCGGCGAGCTGGTGAAGCCGCTGCTCCATCCTCTCGGCCTCGTACGCGTAGGCCCTGTAGCGGTGCACCTCCGCCCGGACACTTACGTCGTGGAGCTCGCCGATCGCGCGATCGAGGCGAGGGCGGTCGTGATAACCGCCTGCGAATAAGGTCATGTCTTCCTGAGGGTAGACCTCCTTCCCCGTGGCTTTGACGTGGGGTTCGGCGTAGAGGGGCTGCGAGTACACCTTCTCGCTGTCGGGGACGAGGCCTAGCACGATGGGGTCGGCCCCCATGATGACCTGTACGTACGCGGCCTGGCGCGTCACTCCCTGGCCGTTGGTGATGGGAAAGTGGACGAAGTCCTCCCCGCGGTTGTACTTGTAACCGTGGGGAGGCGGGCCGAGCTCGGCATGGCGGAGTCGGAATAGTGGGAAGGGCAGGGGTGCGTCGGCTCGCACGCCGCCGCGGTAGAGAGGGCGACCGTCGGTGTCGCACGTGTATGGGGTTTCGCGGGGGTCGTCAGTATCGGTGGCCGTAGAGAGGAGGGGGTGCTCAGCTGGGTAGTGATCCGCTAAGCTTCCCCGGACTTGCTTGAGGACTGTTTCCTCGCCTCCTGCCGCTCCTTCCTCTCCCGCGTCCACTCTCGTCGTTTCCGAAGCGCCTCCCTCCTCCGCTCGGCTGCCTTCCGAAGCTGCTCCCGCTGCCAGTCCTCCGCTACTTGCCTCCATCGCTGTTCCTTCCACTGCTCCCAATCGACCGTGGCTTGTGTCTTGGGCTTCTTCCTCGGTTCGGTACTCGACTCGTACTGGGAGAGGTCGAGGTGAGGCAGGCGCAGACTCTGGGAGAGCTGCGCGAAGCCGATCAACCTCGGCCGTCGTGAAAGGGACTTCGTTAATACGTTGTCCGTCTTGTGAGAGGATCCACCAAGTGGCGGGGCTGCTGGTTCCGTCGGTGTAGCTGGCCGGGATGGTGGATTGGAGGGCGTTGCAGAGCTCTTGATAGGTGACGGGGCTCGTGTTACTGGCAACCCGAGCGATGGCATCGGCGGCAGAGGGAACGGACATGGTTGAGAGTAGGGAAGAGATGAGGGAGCCAGCGTGGTGATGATGAGAGGAGAATGGGGGTTGTCGTTCTGTTCGTCCGGTTCTTAAGCTGTTTGTGTGTCGGGGATTTAAAGATTGATACTCAGCTATCGCTTCGTCCGCAAACACG
The DNA here is from genome assembly GCA_021527035.1 of Lactarius vividus. NCBI lineage: Eukaryota > Fungi > Basidiomycota > Agaricomycetes > Russulales > Russulaceae > Lactarius > Lactarius vividus. The sequence continues at coordinate 18,525 of JAKELG010000153.1, read as the reverse complement.
TCATCCTTATCAACCCACTGATTCTCCGAGTCGGGGTATCCCTTCCATTTGATCAGGTACTGTAGGCGCTTCTTTCTGCCGAAATGCCGGTGGTCCAGAACCTTCTCGACTTCGTATTCCTCTTCTCCTTCTACCAAGTCCGGTGATGGGCGTTGGAAATTTTCTCCGTGCATGAGCGTTTCGCGATAGGGTGTGAGAAGATCGATGTGAAACACGGGGTGTATGCTCCACTGCGTGGGAAGTTCCAGTTGATAGTTTACCGCCGATAGAACCCGTGTGATCTTGAAGGGTCCATGTCGTCTTGCCGCCAGCTTGGGCGTTGGTTGGTTGGTCCGGAGATGTCGTCCTTCTAGCCATACGTAGTCTCCGATTCGGAACCTGGGCGTATTCCGGTGTTTGACCCACATAGATTGTGCCTTTTTGATGAGGTCCTGGGCTTCTTTCCGCGCTTCTCGGAACTGTTCTATCCTCGTGGTAACCTGTGGGATAGGAGATGGTTTGTCGAGCCAATCAGCGCGTGGGTCGTATCCCATGAGGAGGGAAAATGGGGACTTCCTTGTCGCTTCATGGGGCCAGTTATTGTGCGCGAACTCTGCTATTGGCAGGAGGGCCGCCCAGTTATCTTGACGCTCGTTCGCCCAGAAACGTAGGTACTGTTCCAGCCACTGATTGGTGCGTTCTGATTGTCCATCGGTTCTAGGGTGGTAGGCCGTGGAAATGTTTTGCTGGATTCCCAAGATCCGACACAGTTCTCGCGTGAACTTGGAGGCAAATCGGGGGTCTCGATCGCTGATGATTTTTGAGGGCAGTCCAAATCGTTTGAAGACGTGGGCAGCGTAGAGACCGGCTGTCTCTTCTGCTGTGATCTCCTCGTTACAGGGAATGAAGACCGAGGCTTTGCTGCAGTCGTGATCTGTTACGGTCAGGATGGAGTCGTACCCTTGGGATATTGGGAGCTTGGTGATAAAGTCGAGGGCGATGGTTTCAAATGGCAGGGCCTCTTCCTTTGGCGTGATAGGTACGAGTGGGGCTTTTGTGGGGCGTGTGTTGACCTTGTGACGCTGGCACTCAGCGCATCCCTGTACGAAGTTGCGGACGTCGAGTTTCAATTCTGGCCACCAGTACCTTCTCTCCACTAGTCTCGTAGTTCGTGCAATTCCAGGGTGTCCGTGTACCGGAGGATCGTGGTGGGCGGCGATTAGCTTTCGCTTTTCGTCTAGTGATCCCATAATGACGTACTTCCCTTGTCTGTACCATGCTCCGTTTACGAGTTTCAGCTGTTGGGGATCTACCCAATACCGTAGTGTGATTTCAGTTTGTGGCGGGTCCTGTTCCGCTTGTACCGTGACTGTTCGTGCGAAGACGTCCTCTGGTAGTACCACCACATTCTCATTGTCTCGTTCTCCCTGGTCGTAATCGGGTCGTCGGGATAACGCGTCTGCGCGGCCGTTTTTCTTTCCTGGGATGTGGTGAATTTCGAAGTCGTATTCCATGAGTTCTAATACTTCCCTCGCGACTCTTCGGCTGATCTTCTGCGGTAGCTTCCAGTACTGGAGGTTCATGTGGTCGGAATAGATTTTGATCTTGTGAGGCGATCCTGCCAGTAGGGGTCTCCAGTGCCGTAGTGCCTTGACGATTGCCAGCAGTTCCAGATCGTATATGTCGTAGTTCCTTTCCGCTTCGCTGAGGGTGGCCGAGTAGTAACCTATTGGGTGTCGTTTGCCGTCTTCTTTCTTCTGGAGTAGCACTGCACTGGTTGCAAATCCTGAAGCGTCTACCTCGAGTTCGAATGGATCGTCCAGTTTTGGGTGTGCGAGCACCGGTTCTTCTGTGACCAGGGCTTTGAGCTTTTGGAATGCCCTGTCCTCCTCGTCGGTCCATTTCCACTCTGTGTCCTTTCTCGTGAGTTTGTTGAGTGGTTTGGCGTGTGTGGCGAAGCCGCGAATGAAGAGTCGGTAAAAATTGCAAAAGCCTAGGAAGGAGCGGACGTCACGAACCTTCGTGGGTGTGGGCCAGTCCTTGATGCCGGAAATTTTTACCGGGTCCATGCGTGTTACCCCCTTTTCAAGGATTACCCCCAGGTAATCCATTCGCGGCTTGTTGAAGAGGCACTTTTCGAGTTTGAAGTAGAGATCGTGCTCCATGGCTACTTGTAGTACGTCGTGGACTGCTTCTTCGTGCTCCTTTTGCCCGGCTGGATCCCTAGTTGCGATTCCAATGTCGTCCATGTACACGCGTATGATTGTTCCCTTGGCTTCGTGTTTTATGATGGTATCTCGGTATATGGTGTTCATCATGGTTTGGAACGTCGCCGGAGAGTTGGTGAGTCCAAAGTACATGACTGTGGGTTCAAAGAGACCGTACCGTGTCTTGAAAGCCGCTTTATGTTCGTCTCCCTCCTTAATGCGTACATTGTTGTACCCCCATTGAACGTCGAGTTTTGTATACGTGTGTGCTTGACTGAGGTCCGTGATGAGGTCCGAGATGAGGGGTAGGGGATATTGGTTACGGATGGTAACGGCGTTGATTTTCCTGTAGTCTTGCACTGGTCGCAGTTTTCCGTCCTTTTTCTTAATGAAGAAGAAGGATGACGCATATGGGGATTTGGACGGGCGGATGTATCCTTTCTTCAGTTGTTCGTCTAGGAATTCCTTAAGCTTGCCGTCTTCCTCTTGTGTCATGGGGTAGACTTTGCAATCGATCGCCGGTGGGGTACCTTCCTTGAACTCGATGGCGTGGTCCCATGGTCGAGATGGAGGGAATCGGTTGGACGCTTCTTCGCTGAAGATCTTTGCGAATTGCTGGTAAGCTGGGGGAAGTTCTACTTTATCGTGGGACTGCTTAGCTTTGATCGCCAGTTCTGTTGCCGTAGTGCGCAGTTGGCATTCGTTTGCTAATTCCTCCACGATCTCTTGTTTGTCCTTTGTGCGAAGTGCTCCGATGACGTGATAGTCGGTATGGGGGTTGATGGAACGTATTACAACTGGGAGCATTCTTTCATGGATCGTGGCGTATCTCCAGTTAATCGTGGGTTCGTAGGTGGCCAGCCAGGGGTACCCCAAGACTAGGTCTTCGTTTCCGATATCGGTAACTAGGAATCGAAGTTTTTGCCGTTTTTGGTCAGTTTGGACGTCCAGATCGACATAGTGAGTGATACTGCCCGCTTTGTTTTCAGTATTATCTATGTTCCATATCTTGCGAGGTCTGTCTAGCATTTGTAGTCCAAGGCCCATCCTCTTGGCAAAGGATGGTCTTATAAAGTTGTCGGTAGCTCCTGAGTCTACAAGAGCTTTGATGTCGGCCATTGCGTAACTTGTGCGAATCGAGACTGGAATTCGAAGTGAACGGTAGCGAGTCATGATTACAGAGTTACAATTAACCGCCCTCACCCAGGCCGATGGGTTCAGGCGTTCTGAAAACCCTCTTTTCCCCACATTTCTTGGAGGATGAGGTCTTTTACGTCATCCGATTCTCCCGCTACTCCTGCCAGCCAATCCTTGGCCCGTTGCTGCGGTGGTGCGGTGTTAGCCACCCTTGCTTGGGTTGGTGGTTCTTCCTGTGTATAATAGTCCGTTTCGGACATTCAGCTTGTGCTTGGGCGCGTTCGAGGCTGTTGGCAGTTTCGTGAGAAGTGACCTGGGCGGTTGCAGTTATAGCAGATTACTGTCCTCATGTCTCGGGGTGGAGCTCCTCCTCCTCTCCCATATCCTCCTCTTTGTGGTCTCGGGGTAAAGGGGCGGTTTGGGTCTCCTACCTCCGCCACTCGGGCGCGTGTTCGGTCTGCGGAAGTGTCCATCGCGTTGGGGTCGTATCTTGGCGGGGGTGGTCCTCTTGGTGGTCCCCAGTTGGGAGGTTGCGGTCTCCAGCGGGGTTGTGCTGATGATGGGGGTGTCTTGGTTTTAAAATTGTCGAGGCGCGCCTTCATGTGTATGTACTGTTTTTGTCTTCGTAGTGCACACCTCTTCCAGTCTTCAAATGTATGCGGTTCGTCTAGTTCATAGACCTTCATGAACAGGGCTCGTGGCAGCCCCGCGGTGAATCGATCGATGGTTTGTCGATCGTTTAGATTGTAGTGAGCCTTTCTGGCGAGTTGTTCAAACTTAACCACATACGCGTCGATATCCTCTCCTGTCATTTTGATTCCCTTTTGCAGCTCTGCTTGCGCCTGTTCTTCTTCAAGTATATTCAAGAATCGTTTGGCGAATTCGGCGGCTACGTGATTCCATAGGGTCTGGGAGTATTGACTTACTCCTCGTCGCACCTCTCGATTGAGCCATTTGAGGATGGATAGCGTCCATTCGCTGACGTTGACTCCTTTAACGTATCCCAAAAAGAGAAGGGATCGGCGGTATTCGTTTTGCATGATCGGGGCATCCAGATTCATTCCCCAATAGACGTGCCATTGCGTGAGGAAGGCTTCGTATTTAGTGCGGTCTCCGTCAAAGACTGTCGGAGGTTCACCTGATAGTCTGTCTGACCCATGTCTTCCTCCTTCCGGGGCACCCCCCCCTATTGGACCTGGTGGTCCTGGGGGTCCTCCCCCTGGTGGTCTTCCTCCTCCTGGGAATCCTCCCCCTGTTGGTCCTTGACCCGGGAATCCGCCTGGTAGTCCTCCGGGTGGTGGTGGTGGCCCTTCTGGTGGGTCCGGGTGGTCCGGTCCTATTGCGCGAAAAAGCGCCGCGTCGTCTGCGGTCATCCTATGTCCAGTGTTTGGGTTGATAGGGTTGAGGATAGCTTCCGCCTCTTCCCTTATGCGTTGTACTTCTTCCATGGCTTGCGTTTCGATTGCTGTGGCCATGGGGCTTCGAATGTGAATTTCTTCTGGTACCATAATGTGCAGGGACTCAGCTATATGTGCCAGCAGGCTGGCGTCGTCTCCTGTTCCTGGTCGTGCTTCGCTTTCTGTGGCGGTGTGTTCTTCTACGTGTTCTTCGTGGCTCGATTCTGATGGAGCTTGTTCTCTGGGTCTTTCCTCTTCGTTTGCTTGGTCGCTCTCGTCGCTGCTATCTCCGTCTAATGATCCCCAGTCGTCTCCATGGAGTTCCCTTGAGTCTATGTCGCAACGGTAGTGTCTTCCGGCTGGTCTGACAACGTCCCACCGATTGTCTATCGGATTCCACGTAATTTCTGTCCAACAGAAGTTCGAGTAATTGAACTCAACTGGTCGGTATCTGATTGCTTCCCCTGGGAAGTCTACGAAGTATCCGGTGTCTCCTCGGTATTCCCTCCACCGGGCTGCGCCTAGGAATCGTCGCGGTACTGATCGTTCTCCTCTGGTTTCAAGGTTGTAGGGTCGAAAGTTTCTCCACTGGTCTCTTGTTGTGAACGCCACGGTTGGTTATCTTGGTCTTAATGTAACGCTACCACGGCGTTTAGTTCGACTTGAACTCGAGTCAAGGCGTTCACGACTTAGCGGATTTATGCAGCACTTGAAGTGTCTCAGTAACTCCGTAGAATACTACCAAGGCGATCCACAGTATACGTCCTAGTAGTACCAGGGCAACTCCGACTTGGTGTGTCGAAAGGGCCAGGGTCTTAGACTCGAAGGTCAAGACAATAAGACGGTCGTCCTCTAGGAGGGGCGAGAGCTTACGAAGCTCTTTGTTTAGAAGACGAGTAATGGAGTGGTATTGAGAAGAAGACCAAGATAGCGTATCTTGGTCTTCACCGTCCACTATTTATACATGTTGAAGAGGTAGCTTTAAAGCTCCTCTTGAAGACGACTACTACTAGCAATAATAGCTCGAACCCTACTATCGCTGTCCTAGTAATGAGTCATACTAGCAATCACATGCTAGTACGACGCTGACTGATCCTAAAGTCCATGACTAATTCCTACTTACTAACGTAGCCATAACCGTATAGTAAGCGTCCACGTCAATCTTCGTACCGTATTCTGAGTCCTTTAAGTCCGACCGTGACACGTATATTGGGGAATGAACTTGGACGCCCCCATCATGCAAAACGAATACCGACGATCCCTCCTCTTCCTGGGATATGTCAAAGGGGTCAACGTCAGCGAATGGACTCTGTCCATCCTCAAATGGCTCAACCGGGAAGTACGACGAGGAGTAAGTCAATACTCCCAGACGCTATGGAACCATGTAGCAACAGAATTCGCCAAACGATTCTCGAACATACTCGAGGAAGAGCAAGCACAGGCGGAACTACAGAAGGGAATCAAGATGACAGGGGAGGATATTGACGCGTACGTAGTCAAGTTTGAGCAACTAGCCAGAAAAGCTCACTATAACCTGAACGACCGACAAACCATTGACCGGTTCACCGCGGGGTTACCACGAGCCCTATTCATGAAGGTCTACGAACTGGATGAACTGCACACGTTTGAAGACTGGAAGAGGTGTGCGCTACGAAGGCAGAAACAATACATACACATGAAAGCACGCCTCGACAACTTCAAGACAAAGACACCACCGTCATCTGCCCAACCTCGGTGGAGGCCGCAACCCCCAAACTGGGGACCACCATGGGGACCTCCCCCTCCCAGATACGACCCAAACGCAATGGACACATCGGCCGACAGAACTCGCGCCAGAGTAGCGGAAGTCGGAGACTCCAATAGACCGTTCATCCCAAGACCGCAACGAGGAGGATATGGAAGAGGAGGGGGACCTCCACCCCGAGATATGAGGACAGTTGTCTGCTACAACTGTAATCAGATGGGACACTTCTCACGAAACTGTCCACAGCCACGCCACCGAGCAACTACTAGTCGGATGGTAGAAACGGACTACTACACACAAGAAGAGCCACCCACACAAGCGAGAGCAGCGAACACGGCGCCTCCGCAACAACGAGCAAAAGACTGGCTGGCCAGAGTAGCAGGAGAAACGGATGACGTAAAAGACCTCATCCTCCAAGAAATGTGGGGAAAAGAGGGTTTTCAGAACGCCTGAACCCATCGGCCTGGGTGAGGGCGGTTAATTGTAATTCTGTAATCATGACTCGCTATCGATCACTTAGAATCCCAGTCTTGATTCGCACGAATTATGCAATGGCCGACATCAGAACCTTAGTAGACTCCGGAGCAACGGACAACTTCATACGCCCCTCATTCGTGAAGAGAATGGGCCTAGGGCTCCAAACGTTGGAACATCCCAGAAAAATATGGAACATCGATAACACGGAAAACAAAGCAGGCAGTATCACCCACTTCGTCGACCTGGACGTACAAACTAACCAACAACGACAAAAGATGCGCTTCCTGGTTACAGACCTCGGAAACGAGGATCTAGTACTGGGATACCCTTGGCTGGCAACATACGAACCCACGATAAACTGGAGATACGCCACGATACATGAAAAGATGCTTCCAGTTGTCATCCGATCAATTAATCCCAACAAGGAAGACCACGTCATAGGAAGCGCTCTCACGGAAGAAGAAAAAGAAGCAACAGTAGCAGAACTAGAAGAGGAAAGTCACCTACGCACCACAGCTACAGAACTAGCTATTGAAGCTAAGCAGTTCCACGATAAAGTAGAACTCCCTCCGGCTTACCAACAGTTCGAAAAGATTTTCAGCGAGGAGGCCTCTAACCGATTTCCCCCCTCACGACCTTGGGACCATGCCATCGAATTCAAAGAAGGCACCCCATCGGCGATTGACTGCAAGGTCTACCCCATGACACAGGAAGAAGACGGCAAACTCAAAGAGTTCCTAGATGAGCAACTGAAGAAGGGATACATTCGCCCCTCCAAATCCCCTTACGCCTCATCATTTTTCTTCATCAAGAAAAAAGACGGGAAACTACGACCGGTACAGGACTACAGAAAGATAAATGCGGTTACCATCCGTAACCAATACCCGTTACCTCTTATCTCGGATCTCATTACAGACCTCAGCCAAGCACACACTTACACAAAACTAGACGTTAGGTGGGGGTACAACAACGTACGCATCAAAGAAGGAGACGAACATAAGGCAGCCTTTAAAACGCGGTACGGACTTTTTGAACCCACGGTCATGTACTTTGGACTCACCAACTCCCCGGCAACCTTCCAAACCATGATGAACACGATCTACCAAGACACCATCGCGAAACACGAGGAAAAAGGGACAGTCATACGCGTCTATATGGACGACATCGGCATAGTGACCAGGGATCCGGCAGGGCAAAAAGAACACGAAGAAGTGGTCCACGACGTACTACAGGTCGCCATGGAACACGACCTCTACTTCAAACTCGAGAAATGCCTCTTCAACAAGCCACGAATGGATTACCTGGGGGTAATCCTTGAAAAGGGGGTAACACGCATGGACCCGGTAAAAATTTCGGGCATCAAGGACTGGCCCACACCCACGAAGGTCCGTGACGTACGTTCCTTCCTAGGCTTCTGCAATTTTTACCGGCTTTTCATTCGAGGCTTTGCCACACATGCCAAACCCCTCAACAAACTCACAAGGAAGGACACGGACTGGAGGTGGACGGATGAAGAAAGACAAAGCGTTCCAAAAACTCAAAGCTCTAGTCACGGAAGAACCGGTACTCGCCCACCCAAAGCTAGACGAACCATTTGAATTAGAAGTGGACGCCTCGGGATTCGCCACTGGAGCAGTACTACTCCAGAAAAAGGAAGACGGTAAACGGCATCCGATCGGGTACTACTCAGCCACACTCAGCGAAGCAGAACGAAACTACGACATATACGACCTAGAACTACTGGCCATAGTCAAAGCACTGCGACACTGGAGACCCCTACTAGCTGGATCACCACACAGGATCAAAATCTACTCCGACCACATGAACCTCCAGTATTGGAAACTACCACAAAAGATTAGTCGAAGGGTTGCCAGGGAAGTGCTTGAACTCATGGAATACGACTTTGAGATTCACCACATCCCAGGAAAGAAAAATGGCCGCGCCGATGCACTGTCCAGACGACCCGACTATGACCAAGGAGAGCGAGACAACAAGGACGTAGTAGTACTACCAGAAAACGTTTTCGCACGAACAACGGTGGTACAAGCAACGCGAGACCCACCACAGACAGAAATTACCCTACGATACTGGGTGGATCCTCAGCAGCTGAAGTTGGTAAACGGAGCATGGTATAGACAAGGGAAGTACGTCATTACAGGATCACTAGATGAAAAACGAGAGCTCATCGCCGCACACCACGATCCCCCGGTACACGGACACCCCGGAATCGCACGAACCACGAGACTGGTGGAACGAAGATACTGGTGGCCAGAATTGAAACTAGACGTCTGAAACTACGTGCAAGGATGTGCCGACTGCCAACGACACAAGGTCAACACAAGACCCACGAAAGCTCCACTCGTGCCCATCACACCAAAAGAGGATGCCCTACCTTTCGAAACAATAGCTCTCGACTTCATCACCAAACTCCCAACGTCACAAGGGCATGACACCATCCTGACGGTAACCGATCATGATTGCAGCAAGGCCTCGGTTTTCATCCCCTGCAACGAAGAGATCACAGCAGAAGAGACAGCCGGACTCTACGCAACTCACGTCTTCAGACGATTCGGACTACCGTCGAAGATCATCAGCGACCGAGACCCCCGGTTTGCCTCCAAGTTCACACGGGAATTATGCCGGATCTTAGGAATCCAACAAAACATCTCCACAGCATATCACCCCAGAACAGACGGACAGTCGGAACGCACCAATCAGTGGCTGGAACAATATCTTCGCTTCTGGACAAACGAGCGCCAAGATAACTGGGCAGCCTTTCTACCAATAGCAGAATTCGCACACAACAACTGGCCCCACGAGGCAACAAGGAAGTCCCCATTTTCTCTCCTCATGGGGTACGATCCACGCGCTGATTGGCTCGATAAGCCATCCCCAATCCCACAGATCACCACGAGACTGGAACAATTCCGGGAAGCACGGAGAGAAGCCCAGGAACTTATCAAAAAGGCGCAACTCATGTGGGTCAAACACCGGAACACTCCGAAGTTTCAGGTGGGAGACTACGTATGGCTCAAAGGACGCCACCTAAGGACAAACCAACCAACACCCAAGTTAGCGGCGAGGCGGCATGGACCCTTCAAAATCACACGGATCCTATCACCTGTAAACTATCAACTGGAACTCCCCATGCAGTGGAGCATACACCCCGTGTTCCACATCGATCTTCTCACACCCTACCGCAAGACGCTCATGCACGGAGAAAATTTCCAACGCCCATCACCGGATTTGGTAGAAGGGGAAGAAGAATACGAAGTCGAAAAGGTTCTGAACCACCGGCACTTCGGCCGGAAGAAATGCTTACAGTACCTGATCAAATGGAAGGGATACCCAGACTCGGAAAACCAGTGGGTCGATGAAAACAACGTATTCGCCGATGAGGCTATAGCTGAGTACAAATCATTGAATCCCCGACTCGCTAGCAGCTTAAAAGCAGGACGAACTCACCGAAGACCCTCATTCCCCCTTTCCACCAGTCACACTGGAGTCCTCCTCTCTTCCCTATTCTCAACCATGTCCATTCCCTCTTCCGCCGAGGCCATCACTCGCATTGCCAGAAACGCGGGACCCCTCACCTACCAAGAGGTCGTCGAGGCCCTCCAGTCCACAATCCCCGCCACCTACCACGATGACACCAGCAACCCCGCTACCTGGTGGATCCTCTCACAAGACGGTCAACGCATCAACGAGGTCCCCTTCACAACGGCCGAAGTCGATCGGCTTCATGCAGCTCTCCCGGAGCTTGAGCGTTCCCCATCTCGACCTGTCCCAGTACGAGTCGAGTATCGAACCGAGGAAGAAGCCCAAGACACAAGCAACGGTCGACTGGGAGCGGTGGCAGGAGCAGAGGTGGAGGCAGATAGCGGAGGACTGGCAGCGGGAGCAGCTGAGGAAGGTGGCCGAACGACGTCGGGAAGCCCTTTGGAGACGACGAGAGTGGACGCAAGAGAGGAAGGAGCGTCAAGAACAGAGGAGACAATCCTCGAACAAGTCCGAGGGAGCTTAGCGGATCATTACCCAGCTGAGCACCCTCTCATATCCATGGCTACCGACACTGACGACCCTTCCGAAACTCCCTATGCCTGCGACACCCGCGGGCGTCCCCTGTACCGAGGCGGCGTGCGGGCCGACGCACCCCCTCCATTCCCTCTATTCTGACTTCGCCATTCCACCACAGGGCCGCCCCCTCATGGATATCGTTACAACCGCGGGGAGGACTTTGTCCACTACCCCATCACCGATGGACAAGGACGGACGCGCCAAGCCGCGTATGTCCAAGTCATCATGGGCGCGGACCCCATCGTGCTGGGGCTCGTCGAGGACAGCGAGAAGGTTTACTTGCAGCCTTTGTACGCAGAACCCCACGTCAAGGCCACAGGGAAGGAACAGTACCCCCAGGAGGACATGGCCCTCTTCGCCGGCGGTTACCACGACCGCCCTCGCCTCGATCGCGCCATCGGAGAACTCCACGACGTTAGTCTCCGCACGGAGGTGCATCGCTACCGATCCTACGCGTACGAGGCTGAGCGGATGGAGCAACGGCTTCACCAGCTCGCTGCCGTGCTCGGGGGAATCAAGGGGGAACTTGCGAGAAGTAAGTTCCGACTTGAGATGGCTGACGCATTGGACCGGATTGAGGAGGTGCAAGGAGGATGGATGACAGGACCGCGCCTTCACCGGCGTTGTGGGCGCCGCGGCTGAAAAGGGGGTGATGTCGCGATTGGACTTTTACGGACTTATCATATGGTACGAGGTTGAAGTGGACGCTTACTACATGGTTATGACTATGGTAGTAAGTTGCTATTAGTCATGGACACTACGATCAGTCAGCACCGTTACAGTAGCATGTGATAGTTACTGTGACTCATTCCTAGGATAGCGGTAGTAGGGTTCGAGGTACTAACACTACTGGACTTTACTTACAAGAGGAGCTTTAAAGCCGCCTCTAGAATCTGTATAAATAGTGGGACGTGGAGACCAAGAGAAGCCATCTTGGTCTTCTTCTCAATACCACTCTCTCATCTATTCTTCCAAGAGAGCCTTCAACGAACTTCTGCTTCCAAGGGAAGTGCTCGCCGTATAAAGTCTTGACCTTCGAGTCTAAGACCCTGGCCCTTTCGACGTACCAAGTCGGAGTTGCCTTAGTACTGGTGGGGCGAGTACTGTGGATCGCCTTAGCCGTATTCTACGGAGTCATCGAGACCTTGCGAGTGTCTCGACATCCAGCTAAGTCGTGAACGCCCTCGTATGAGTTCAAGTCGAACTAAACGCTGTGGTAGCGTTACAGAAGGGCTACATCTGACCATCAAAATCCCCCTATGCGTCGTCATTCTTCTTTATCAAAAAGAAGGATGGAAAACTCCGACCGGTACAGGACTATAGGAAGATCAACGCCGTCACCATTCGCAATCAATACCCCCTACCCCTCATATCAGACCTGATCGCAGACTTAAGTCAAGCGCATACCTATACAAAACTCGATGTCCGCTGGGGGTATAACAACGTCTGCATCAAAGAAGGCGACGAACACAAAGCCGCCTTCAAGACACGGTACGGTCTCTTCAAACCCACAGTTATGTACTTCGGACTCACCAATTCACCGGCCACGTTCCAAATGATGATAAATACCATCTACCGAGACACCATCACCAAACACGAGCAAAAGGGAACCATCATACGGGTATATATGGACGACATCGGCATCGCAACTAGGGACCCAGCAGGACAAAAAGAGCACGAAGAAGCAGTAAGCGACGTACTTCAAGTCGCCATGGAACACAACCTGTACTTCAAGCTCAAAAAATGCCTCTTCAATAAGCCGCAAATGGATTACCTGGGGGTAATCCTTGAAAAGGGGGTAACACGCATGGACCCGGTAAAAATTTCAGGTATCAAGAACTGGCCAACACCCACGAAGGTCTGTGATGTATGCTCCTTCTTAGGCTTCTGCAATTTTTACCGACTCTTCATTTGTGGCTTCGCCACACACGCCAAACCGCTCAACAAACTCACGAGAAAGGATGCAGAATGGAAATGGACAGATGAAGAAGATAAAGCCTTCCAGAAACTCAAAACCCTAGTTACCGAAGAACCCGTACTCGCCCATCCAAAACTCGATGACCCGTTCGAGCTTGAAGTAGACACCTCGGGATTCACGACAGGAGCGGTCCTACTTCAAAGAAAAAAGGACGACAAGCAACACCCAATCGGCTACTACTTGGCCACGCTCAACGAAGCAGAATGCAACTACAATATATACAACTTGGAGCTCCTCGCAATTGTCAAAGCGCTCAGGCATTGGAGACCACTACTGGCAGGGTCACCACACAAGATCAAGATCTACTCCAATCACATGAACCTCCAATACTGGAAATTACCACAGAAAATAAGCCGAAGAGTTGCCAGGGAAGTACTCGAACTTATGGAATACAACTTTGAAATTCATCACATCCCAGGAAAGAAGAACGGTCGAGCTGACGCACTATCAAGATGACCAGACTACGACCAAGGAGAATGAGATAACGAAGACGTGGTAGTACTACCCGAAGATATATTCGCAAGGACAACGACGGTACAAGCGACACAAGACCCAAAGCAAACGGAGATCATCCTACGGTATTGGGTAGATCCCCAGCAACTCAAATTTGTCAACGGAGCATGGTACCGACAAGGAAAGTATGTGATTACTGGGTTGCTTGACGAAAAACGGAAACTCATTGCAGCACACCATGACCCGCCGGTACACGGGCATCCTGGGATCGCACGAACCACGAGACTGGTAGAAAGAAGGTACTGGTGGCCGGAACTGAAGCTGGACGTCCGAAACTATGTACAAGGATGTGCTGAATGTCAGCGGCACAAAGTCAACACACGCCCCACCAGAGCCCCCCTGATGCCCATCACCCCTAAAGAAGACGCACTCCCGTTCGAAACCATAGCCCTCGACTTCATCACAAAACTTCCGACGTCGCAAGGATTCGACACCATCCTGACCGTAACAGACCACGATTGTAGCAAGGCCTCGGTATTTATCCCGTGCAACGAGGAGATCACAGCTGAAGAAACCGCCGGACTCTACGCCGCTCACGTCTTCAAATGATTTGGACTGCCATCAAAGATCATCAGCGACCGAGATCCCCGATTCGCGTCAAAATTCACCCGAGAACTGTGCCAAATCCTCGGAATCCAACAGAATATCTTGACGGCTTATCACCCACGAACAGACGGACAATTGGAAAGGACCAACCAGTGGCTAGAACAATATCTCCGGTTCTGGACCAACAAGCGTCAAGATAACTGGGCAACTTTCCTACCAATAGCGGAGTTCGCGCACAACAATTGGCCCCATGAGGCGACAAGGAAGTCCCCATTTTCGCTCCTCATGGGATATGACCCCTGCGCTGATTGGCTCGATAAGCCATCTCCCATCCCACAGATCACCACGAGACTCGAGCAATTCCGAGAAGCCCGAAGAGAAGCCCACGATCTCATCAAAAAGGCACAATTGATGTGGGTCAAACACCAAAACACTCCCAAGTTCCAAGTGGGAGACTACGTTTGGCTGGAAGGACGCCACCTAAGGACCAATCAACCCACGCCCAAGCTAGCGGCTCGACGACATGGACCCTTCAAAATCACACACATCCTGTCACCGGTCAATTATCAATTGGAACTTCCCACACAATGGAATATACATCCTGTGTTCCACATCAATCTTCTCATGCCCTATCGTGAAACGCTGATGCATGGAGAAATTTTCCAGCGCCCGCCACCAGATTTGGTAGAAGGAGAAGAGGAATACGAAGTCGAGAAAGTTCTAGACCACCGGCATTTCGGCAGAAGATGGTGTTTGCAGTATCTGATCAAATGGAAGGGGTACCCTGACTCAGAGAATCAGTGGGTCGATAAGGATGACGTGTTCGCAGATGAGGCACTAGCTGAGTATCAACGTTTAAACCCCTGCTCAATGCGAGACTTAAAAGCCAGAAGGATATCGTTGAAAACCCCATCCTCCCTTCACAATTTACACTCTGGCTTCCTCACTTCCCTTCTCTCAACCATGTCCATTCCCTCTGCCGCCGAGGCCATCGCTCGCGTTGCCTCAAACACAAGCCCCATCACCCACCAAGAGCTCGTCGACGCCCTTCAAAGCCTCGTCCCCGCTGAATACACCTCCAACACCAGCAACCCCGCCAGCTGGTGGTTGGTCACCAAAGACGGCCACCACCTCAACACCGTCCCGCTCACGACACCCGAAGTCGATTGGCTTCGTGCAGCTCTCTGCGACAGTGAGGTGTCCTCACCTCGACTGTTACGATTTTCCCTTCTATTTCCCATGGACGCTTCCATTCCTTGCTTCTCGCTCCCATGCCCCACTTTGTTACACCCATAACTCATCACGCGCCCAACCGTTTCCCCTGATCTCTTCGCTGCACGATACGCCTCTACGCCCCCTTCCTTGTATATCAAAGTTCACGGCGCTCCGGTCTTAGCTGACTCCCACATGACCCCGCGCAATCACCATGTTTCCTACTATAGTTCCGCCTTTGTTCTGCTTTTACTTAGGACTCCATGTATCGCGCCATATGTTTGTTGCGTACAAACATCCCGTATCAGTATATAAGTCGCACGCTACCTAGCTTGTACGGTAGACTTGACTTCTTGTGTAATACCACATCATTGTCAATCCACAAACGACTTTGGCTCGCTGTTTCACTTGAGCACGACTTTGGTTCGCCCTTGCGCTTGAACCCCAGAACCCCCGATTACCACTCACGTGTCTGAGGAGACCGTGTGGTGCTTATTCATCATCGAACTTGGCCTTAACCGGCTAACTCACGTCCCGTTACCTCGGCCTGATCGACTTAGTGACGTGCACGTCGCACATAACGTTCCTGTGGTAATGTTACAAATGTAGTGGGCTGTTCGGTGATGGTAGTCATCATGTCTGTAGGGATGGACTCAGCTAATAGTCCTAGTTGGACTTCTTCTTGTTTGGCTTGTGCTTCGAGGATACGAATTTCCTCCGGGTTGGTGGCAAGGTGTAACGTTACCACAGGAACGTTATGTGCAACGTGCATGTCACTAAGTCGTTCAGGCCGAGGTAACGGGACGTGAGACAGTCGGTCAGGACTGAGTTCGATGATGAATAAGCACCCTACGGTCTCCTCAGACATGTGGGTGATAGTTGGGGGATTCTGGGGTTCAAGCATATAAGCGAACCAAAGTCGTGCTCAAGCGAAACAGCGAGTGTAAAGTCGTTCGTGGATTGACAGTGGTGTGGTATTACACAAGAAGTCAAGTCTACCGTACAAGCTAGGTAGCGTGTGACTTATATACTAGTACAGGATGTTTGTACACAACAAACATATGGCGCAATATGAGGGTTCTGAGTAAAAACAGAACAAAGGCGTAACCATAATGGGGAACATGGTGATTGTGCGGGGTCATGTGCGAGTCAGCTGAGCTTGGAGCGCCGTGAACTTTGATATACAAGGAAGGAGGTGTAAAGACGTATCGTGCGGTGAAGAGATTATCAGAAATGGCTGGGCGCATGATGAGTTATGGGCGTAACAAGGTGGGGGCAGGAGTGGGAAGCAAGGAACGGAAGCGTCCAAGAGAAAAGGAAGGAAAATCATGACACGAGGGATGGTGTTACGTTCGGCCCTCCGGAATGCGCCACTATGCCACCATGTGACCCACCAGTACAGTTTGTAGCCTGGAACCCCGCAGGAACCTGAGGAATCCTAGACGCTGATGCGCAAGCAGCCGAAGAAGCTGAGGCAAGGGAACGCCTCTGGAAGTATCACCAAGACCACGTGCTACACCTACGCGCCACCATACTATCGTCAAGATTTGTAGTTCTGCAAGACCCACCTCAAGGTCCGGAAGATTAGCGCCCAATGACGTCATTGCCCGTCATGTGACCCTGGCATGTGACCTGGCCTAGAATGCACCAGAAGAGTCCAGATGAGCTTGTGCCTGGATTGGAACGTGTGTTATCAATTGTGCCTGGTTTGTGATCTGTCACTGTATTTGTGTCAACTTTCCCGTGCCTCGTCCCTGTGGCTTGATGCGCCCATGGACTGTATGTTTTAGCCACCATCAGTGGCGTTGGACATGTGTTCTCCGCAGTTCCGCAGTTTCCGCCTCGTGTTGTATGTTTTCCTATTGGACGATACCTGCTGATTGTCGGAGCTCAGGCTGAGCTTGAAAGCTCCCTGAATGTGTATAAGTAGACCATAGAAGTGACCTTAGACGGTAGCTTTGACTTCTTGGACTATCCGTACAACTAGTCTAGCAGTGTCCCTACCCCTCTCCTCTGCTCTCAATCCATTCTCTTCTCTTTGCCCTACGTGCCCTTGGAGTTGGTCCAGCATCACAGCGGCGTCCATACCCTATACAGACCTCGGAGTTCGTCCCTCCGCTATAGTGGTGTTACCCCCTCCCCCCCTTCCATCACGTGACCGATTGATCGAGTGTGCTAGCTCAGCATATACGAGCGAAGTCATTCTTTTCTTTTACCTTTTTGTTGCTATCCGAGTCCTACAGATTGTCCGTTTCGGACTTATCCTCGAAGACCAAGAAAGGCAGCAGGCACTAGCTCAAGTGGCAGAACAAGAGCGGGTATACCTGAAGTTGTTAAGGAACCCTTGAAGACCGGTCGAGTGCGATCTCCTGAAGTGTGCCCTACGGAGCATAACAGATGGGGAAGGTGCCGGTGTCTTGGGTGTGGGGGATCGAACAGGTTCTTCTTCTTCTCCGTCAAGGGGTCCCCACTGATCTCTTGTGGTTACTTCGCTTTGGAGTACATTGAGATGAAGGCTTGAGCCTGTGGGTCGGACAACTTGTAGCTTGTAGTGAAGTGCGTCCCACTTGAGTTCAGTCCAGCAGGTGTGTTCGAAGTTGAACTCTACTGGGATGAGTCCTGTAGTACCATCTTTGTAAGTGTAGGAGACGACATAGCCTGGGTCTCCTTGTTCTGTCTGCCAAATGCTCCTTTGAGATATTGCTTAGGGATGTTGCGTTCCCCTCTTCTGTCGATGTGATACGGTCAGAATGGGATCCAGAGATCTCGGGTTGTTACTGCTGTGGAAGCCACATTGAAGGATCTTGGTCTTAATGTAACGTCTACCATGGACGTTTGCCTGACTTAGGCGTTGGTGTAATGTGGGTTCCCTTCTGGGTGGAAACAATGGTTGTCGGGGGAGTCGGGGAAGACTGCGGGATGGCGTTGATAAGCCCCAAGGTGGTCTTGGTATGTGTAGAGGGGAAGGTTGAGAGGAACGTTCGGGGGAGGGCAAGGGACTTTACGAATATATCTCCAACTGGGGTGGTCAACGATGTAGTAGCACTGGTAAGGTCTTGCGACACGGGAATTGAGATATTCAAAGATGAGGTGACACGTAGTACCGGGTGGGTAAGTAACAGTCAGCGTATCCACCATTCATGAGGGAACTTGTAACGTTACCACAGGAACGTTATGTGCGACGTGCACGTCACTAAGTCGATCAGGCCGAGGTAACGGGACGTGAGTTGGCCGGTTAGGGCCAAGTTCGATGATGAA
>JAKELG010000152.1:0-103514 GCA_021527035.1 Lactarius vividus | reverse complement strand
GGGGGAGTCAGATTTCTAGATCTTCTGCTCACCAAAGCAGTCTCACCAGTGGATCTAGAGTCACCTGATACCTCTAATATTCGCGAATGGACCTATCGGGACATTCTTAAAATGCCAAGTGAACCCCAGGAGGAGTGGCGTAATGCGTGCCAAGAAGAGCTTGCTTCTCTTCGCAAACGCAAAGTCTATGATCTTGTTAACCCGCCGAAAGGCAGAAGGGTAATTAAGAATAGATGGGTATTTGACTTAAAGTCAGATGGCCGTAAAAAAGCCAGGCTAGTTGCCAAAGGCTTTTCTCAGGTTGAAGGCATAGATTATGACGAAATATTCTCGCCAGTGGTACGGTTTGAGACTGTCTGGATGATGCTCGCGCTTACAGCGCTGAAGGATTGGCACATCTCTGGACTTGACGTCAAAACTGCCTTCCTGTATGGAGACCTTGACGAGGAACTCTACATGGAACAACCTGAAGGGTTTAAAGACCCTAGCCAACAAAATAAAGTCATGCGCCTTAGGAAAGCTATTTACGGACTTAAACAAGCTGCACTCGCTTGGTGGAGAGCACTGGATAAGTCTATGAGCACCCTTGGCTGCACACGACTTCAATCAGACTCAGGTCTGTTTGTGAATGAAGACAAAACAATCGTAGTCATTGTTTATGTCGATGACGTCCTCTTCCTTGGAAAAAGTAAAAAGGACATAGCATCCCTGAAGAGACGCTTCATGGAAATATGGGAATGCAGAGACCTTGGTGATACCAAAGAGTTTTTACGCATGCGCATACTACGCTCTAAGGGTAAACTCCTACTAGATCAGCAGGACTACCTTCAGAAAGTGCTGCAGCGTTTTAATCTGATTAATGCCAAATCAGTACCTACTCCACTACCGGAAGGGTATCATCCATCCCCTAATAAGGGAACTGCAACCCCAGAACTCCGAGCGTCCTACCAACAAGTGATAGGATCTCTCCTATACATTATGATTGGTACGCGACCAGATATTGCCTATGCTGTTACAAAAATGGCGCAGTTTGCTGCCAACCCATCTGAGGACCATTACAAGCGTGCACTCTACATATGCCGCTATTTACTTGGTACTTCAAATTATGCTTTAGTCTTTGACGGCAAAAGCGATGGTGGTATAATAGCATATGCAGATTCTGATTGGGCTTCTGACCCAGTCACCAGAAAGTCCACTACGGGCTACTTAGTAAAAATGGCAAATGGAGTATTCTGCTGGAATTCTAGAGCGCAGAAATCTATCGCGCTTTTGTCCACTGAAGCAGAGTATATGTCGCTGTGTGATACAAGCAGACAATTGGTCTGGATTCGCTCACTCTTTAGTGAGCTTGGAATAAACCTTGGACCGATTCCATTGTGCAGAGATAATCAAGGCTCCATATTTTTATCTTCTAATCCTGTTCAGGAAAAACGGATCAAACATATTGATTTACGTCACCATTACATTCGTGATGTGATCCGTGAAAAGAAGATAGAATTATTCTTTATTGAAGGAGCTGAGAACCCCGCCGATCTTTTTACTAAGAATCTGGGTCGCATTAAGTTCCTTAAATTCAGGGAACAACTAGGGCTAGAGTTTGGCAATTCGCCACCTGTGCACACCATGCCTGATGATGGTGACTCGTGAAGGAAGTTATAGAAAAGCTTGTCTGCTCTTCAGAGCATATGTTTCTCTACGTCCTCCGTGTCCACCGCTTCTTCTTTGTGAAGAACAGAACAGGACAGAATCACCATTTTCTCTCCTAGACATGGTGCGATGTCGCTTCATTAGCAGACACCTGACTCTAAGCCTTATTGAACTCCGCAAGGTAGTTCACATGTCCTGTCCCTGATGGGACATAGTAATGACACTCCAAGTTGGAAGATATCATTAATGATCATCATTCACAACTTAATGAGACGTGTTAGAGACAGTTGTAGTCTCACCGACTCTTACGCAACCCTCACTTGATGCTCATCCCCAATGCTCATGAGGTTCTTGCTGTTTGCTTAGACGCGCTTTAATTAGCTGCACTAAGCAAGGGGGAGTGTTGGAATGTAATAAGTACGTAAGGCCCTTATCTATAGCAGTTACAACATTACTGCCAGTATGCTTTCCTATTACGGTAGTTAGGATACGTACTATACTGGGCGCAATTCGCCTCTGAGCGAAAAGTAGTCTCATGACTAAGTCGAAGTGGTAATTTACGTCAGGCGTATGTAAAAACGCGATATTGTGAACGCCTGTACTCATCACTTTTGCGCTTCCGGACATGGTGGGGCCATAGGGTATATAATGCCTCCTATGGGGAGGGAGGCGAATACAGATTCACTCTCTTTCTCACTTGTGCACCCTCTCCACTCTATAGTCTCTCAACCTATTCAAAGGTGAGGACACCATTCCTGATAGCTGCGTGCATTGCTGCGCTTCACCCAGCACTGACGTTTACGATTACGTTGGCAGTGACTGAAGTCGTGGCGACTTCAGGTCTAGTAGGGGGGTTGTTACGTTTCGTTCTCGGACTGCCCGGCCCGGTTGTGGACTCTGACGTATTCGCGATGACTCGGTATGTCAGGAGTAATATGTCATGGACTTCGGATCTTACTGCCTCGTGTCTCAGCTGACTGATGTTCCTTATTGTTGTACGTGATGTGTCTTATGCACCTGCTCCCGAGCTCTATTGTTGTACGATACTAGTATTACGTTGTGGATGACTGATTCCTAGGATCCCTGTCCTAGGATTTACACTACTTATGCTATTGGCTGGTTACAAGTTCGAGTGGAGCTAGAACTGGCTCCTGTTACGGTTGGAGCTTCATGGACTCACATTACGGTACGGGGATTGAAGTGGACACTTACTATACGGTTATGACTACGATAGTAAGCGAGCATTAGTCATGGACCATTCGTATCAGTCAGCACAAGTTGTACTAGCATGTGATAGTTAGTATGACTCGTTACTAGGATAGCTGTAGTAGGGTTCGAGCTACTTACGCTACGGGACAACACTTGAAGGGGAGCTTTAAAGCCACCTCTGAAATATGTATAAATAGTGGCTTGCGAAGACCAAGAAGAGCATCTTGGTCTTCTTCTCAATACCACCCTTTCATTCGTCTCTTGTCCCCAGTCCTACCTCCCTTTCTTCCTTCTAAAGGGGACAACGTCCTTATAAGTCTTGACCTTCGAGTCTAAGACCCTGGCCCTGTCGACGCATCAAGTCGGAGTTGCCTTAGTACTATTGGGGCGCCTTCTGTGGATTGCCTTAGTAGTATTCTACGGGATCACGGAGACACTACGCGAGTGTCTACGACCAGCTAAGTTGTGAACGCCCTTGTCCGAGTTCAAGTCGAACTAAACGTTGTGGTAACGTTACACTCCCTTACGTGTACTTAAGCTCGTAGTAGTAAGGACCAGGATCCCCATCTTGGTCTTCTTCGAATACCACTCTCTACTCGTCTTCTGTGCTAGGGACTTGCAGTGTCCCTAAGTGAGCTAGCTCCGGCATATCCCTTCGTGACCAAGGGGGATCCCTGTGACCTTCGTCTCCACTTCCCTTCGTGGATGGTAGACTCGCCAGCTGTAGTGTATCCGCCGAATACCACGTGCCACCTCGTCTTTGAATATCTCAACGCTCGCACCGCTCGACCTACTCACTGCTATTACATCGTCGACAACCCTCGGTGGAGGTACATTCGTAAAGTCCCCAGTCCACCTCCTGGAGTACCCCTTGACCTTCCCCTTTACACATATCGCGACTCCACGGGAGCATACCAGCGACATCTGGCAGTCTTCCCCAACTCTCCCGACAACCACCGCCGCTACCCACAAGGGAACCCACGTTACAACAGTGTCTAAGTCAGACAAACGTCCGTGGTAGACGTTACAGGGGTAATGTTATGATTTTCTCTATCTTTCTCTCGGACGCTTTCGTTCCTCACTTCTCTTTCCCATGTCCCATCTTGATACACTCATAACTCCTTACGTGCCCAACCATTTCTGATGATTCCTTCTCTGCACGATACGCCTTTACATCCCCTTCCTTGTATATTAAAGTTCACGGCGCTCCGGTCTCAGCTGACTCGCACATGACCCTGTGCAATCACCCTACTTCTTACTATAGCCATGCCTTTGTTCCATTTTCACTCAGAATCTGTGTATTGCGCCATATGTTTGTTATGTACAAACATCCTGTACCAGTATATAAGTTGCACGCTACCTAGCTTGTGCGGTAGACTTGACTTCTTGTGTAATACCACATCATTGTCAATCCACGAACGACTTTCTGCTTGCTGTTTCGCTTGAGCACGACTTTGGTTCGCCTTTGCTCTTGAACCCCAGAATTCCCCAACTATCATCTACGTGTCTGAGGAGACTGTGTGGTGGTTAATCATCATTGAACTTAGTCTTAATCAACTACCTCGCATTCCATTACCTCAGCCTGAGCGACTTAGTGACGTGCACGCCGCACATAACATTCCTGTGGTATCGTTACACTGTGCCTTTTTCACGGATGGAAAGCTTGTTGGTCTGATACTGCTTGATGTACTGCTGTTGGAATTTCGTGCGACTCCTACTAGTCGCCAGGGTTGCAAGAGACTTGACTTAATGTAATGTTACCACAGGAACGTTATGCACAATGTGCGCTTCACTAAGTTGCTCAGGCCGAGGTAACAGGATTTGGGACAGTCAGTTAAGACTGAGTCAGGTGATTCACAAGTGCCACACAGTCTCCTCAGACATGCAGGCAGTAGCAGGGATTCTGGGGTTCAAGCACAAAGGCAAACCAAAGTCATGCTCAAGCAAAAAGGGCGAGCGTAAAGTCATTCGTGAGATGACAGCAATGTGGTATTACACAGGAAGTCAAGTCTACCATACAAGCTAGGTAGCGTGTGACTTATATACTTGTACAGGGTGTTTGTCCATGACAAACACATGGCACAATACACGGATTCTGAACAGAAGTGGAACAAAGGCATAGCTATAGTAGGATAAGTGGTGATTGCACAGGGTCACAGGCAAGTCAGCTGGGACCGGAGCGCCATGAACTTTGATATACAAGGAAGGGGGTGTAAAGACGTATCGTGCAGTGAAGAGATCATCTGAAACGGTTGGGCGTGTAAGGAGTTATAGACATATCAAGATGGGGTGTGGGAGCAAGAAGCAGGGAACGTGTAACGCTACCACAGCGTTTAGTTCGACTAGAACTCTGGCGAGGGCGTTCACGACTTAGCTGATTGATTCGACGTGTGCAGGGTTTCGGTGATCCCGTAGAATACTACTAAGGCGATCCACAGTATGCGCCCTAGTAACACCAAGGCAACTCCGACTTGATGAGTCGAAAGGGCCAGAGTCTTAGACTCGAAGGTCAAGACGGAAGTACAAAGGCACGAGGCACCAGAAGGGCTCTGAAAGCCCTTTGTTCAGAAGACGAGTGATAGAGTGGTATTTGGAGAAGAAGACCAAGATGCTTTCCTTGGTCTTCACGAGCCACTATTTATACATATTCCAGAGGCAGCTTTGAAGCTCCTCTTCAGATGTTGTCCCGTAGCGTAAGTAGCTCGAACCCTACTACAGCTATCCTAGTAATGAGTCATACTAACTATCACATGCTAGTACGACTTGTGCTGACTGATACAAATGTCCATGACTAATACTCGCTTACTATCGTAGTCATAACCGTATAGTAAGCGTTCACTTCAATCCTCGTACCGTAATATGAGTCCGATCGTAACAGAACGGAAGCGTCCAAGGGAAAGAAGAGGAAAATCGTGACAACCTGAGAGGTATAGCATTCCCCTAGATCCCACATGGTTACCACTGACACGTTGACTTGTCTGTGTTCAGAAACCTTTGCCAATAAGTTGTGAGCACCCTTCTGAGTCCAAGTTGGACTGATGCTGAGTGGAGGCATTACACATGGCTAAGTCAAAGTGGTAATTTACATCAGGTATATGTAAAAATGCAATATTATGGATGCCTGTACTCATCACTTTTATGCAAATGGACATGGTAGGGCCATAGGGTATAAAATCCCTCCTATAGGGAGGGAAGAATAGGATATTCACTCTCTTTCTCACTTGTGCACCCTCTCCACTCTATAGTCTCTCAACCTACTCAAAGGTGAGAACTCCATTCCTGATAGCTGTGTGCATTGCTGCACTTCATGATTATTCCCAAATGGACTTAAATTTTAATTAGAATTACTTTTTAATTATGGATTGTGTAAAATCATTAAGTATTAGTCACTGCTTTTTCCCAGTTATATGAAGAAATGGAATTATGTTGTCAGTGTCTAGTGCTTACAATTACTCCATCACGTGGGAGTCTCGGCTCATTACATTTACCTGTGTTTCATAAGTCTCGCCTTGGAGGAGGTTGAGGACCGGTCTCGTATCATGTATTGCCCCGGAATAAAATGGTTCAAAAAAAAAAAAACATTAGGTGGCAGTCTAGATTCCTGCCTGAGAGGGCGCTCATTTCCGATAGGAATTTGCACATTTTCTTTGCCCCGTCCCGGGTGGAGAAAAGTGATAGAGGGATGGATGGGGCGTGCTGAGAATGTCGTTATCCGTGACCCGGTGATTGAATGTACTGCGGGCAATAGAGAAGGACATGTTCTGCGGTTCTGAGGGGGTACCCACACGGGCAAGATATGGTTTCGGGGGGGCCGTTGGTTCGGAGTCGCTGGACACAAGAGCCCGTGAAGGCGAGGTCCGTGGCGAATTCAAATTTCCGTGGAAGTGATGCGTCTGGTGTACTTCGGCGTCGTAGTCTTCTTCCCGTTTTGATCGCAAATCATATTGGTAGTCTCCGACCAGAAGGGGTAATGTTGTGTTTAGGGGGGATACGATGGTGTGGCGATATGAATGCGAGAGTGTCCTCACCACTGGCAAGGACCCTCCAGTTGAAGTTAGAGTATTCTCAATTGTTGAAAGGCGCATCGTCCTATCCTTGCGATCGAGGCCTCGGACACCATGGGCCGTCACTGTCTGCTCTTCTAACCGATCAACGGGGGTCCAGACTAAAGTAAAACGGAGAACGTTAGCATGACGTAAGGTAACGGACGCGCAAGGGCTGAGATCATCAGCGCATTGCGACGCCCTCATGGCGCCAGTACCCGGCACCGGCGTCTGATCGCATAACGTGATTCAGCCCCAAAAGGCTATGCGCTATAATCTGTCACGGTACTACGACAATTTCGACTGTACCAAGGTTCTTGCTAAGACCAGCAGTGAAGCCAGCAGAGTTGAAGTTCTTTCCTCAAACGGTCCACGTCCTACCACTAGCCACCGGTCCAAAGACGATCGTAAGCCAGAGAATTTGGAAGCAAATCCTTAGCTTAAGGATTTAGGAGGGTCAAGATGAGGCCATCCGGACATCGTCCTCATTCAACTACCATTTGGGGGTTCCTGTCCCGCGGGTTGCATTCCATGTCGACACGACCATAGCGGGACCTGCCGTTCTACTTCATCCTCGATCCCAACGCTCTATAAAAGCGTTCCATCTCAGCCAAGTACTTTGTATTCCAGTCCTCAGAGCTCCCTGGCCTCTAGCCTTCTGAACCGCACGATCTACTCGTACTATCTTCCTGGCTGGTCTCCTGATCACATGCGACACCACTGGCTCTATGTCCTCTCATTCCTCACTGCTACACCCCTCGCCAATTTCGCGACGCCCCTCGCTCCTTGGGGCAACGTGCGTGTAAAGCACGCTTGGAGTTCCATTCCGGCCAACTGGGACACTCTGGGTTGCCCATCTGCCGGCACCACTATCGACCTCTACATTGCCCTCAACCCCCACCAGGAGGACGGCTTGATTGATGCACTATACCAGGTCAGCGACCCAAAGCATCCAAGGCACGTCCATCCCACCACTGCTCCTCTCGCGCCTTCATTCACGTGTGCCGCCCCTCCATTTCAGATATGGCGAACATCTCTCTAAGGAACAGGTCGCCGATCTGGTCAAACCGCACCCAGACACTCTCGAGCTTGTCACTTCCTGGCTCGCACACCACGGTATCCAGCCCTCCTCCATCTCAATGACACACGGCGGCGCATGGCTGACGGTCAGCAACGTGCTCGTGTCGCAGGCCAACGATATGCTCGGGGCGTCATACCAGCTATACCGACATGCCAAAGTGAACGACACCATAATTCGCACTGTCAGCTACTCACTGCCTGAGGCATTGCACGCACACATTCAAGCGGTCACGCCGACAACATACTTCGCTTCCACACGGACCCTGCGGCAGACACCACGCAAGCGCTCGGTCGGAGCAGCGGCAGCTTTAGCAGATGCGGAACCTGCGTCAGGTCAGCCCGTGACGGTGCTGTCGAGTCGCGCAGGTCAGATCACCCCGTCACAACTGCGCTGGTTGTACAAGACGGTCGCATATGTTCCCACCGCGGCTGACCGGAATACTCTCGGGGTATTTGGCTTCCAGAAAGAATACCCGGGTCAGACAGATCTGACTAAATACATGACTAACTTTCGCTCCGATGTGCAATCCCCCGGCCTGGCAACCTTCACCATCGAGCTAGTGAACGGCGGTGCGTATGACCCGGACACCCCCGGCATGGAGGCAAACATCGACGTCCAGTACGCCTCGGCCATGGCGTACCCTACCCCGATCATTTTCTACAGCATCGGTGGCACTGGGAAGGTCTCGCCCAGCGGCGAGCCACGCCACGGAGACGTGTACCTCGAGTCTCTCGAATACTTACTCAAAAAGACGGTCATCCCGCAGACTATCAGCATATCATACGGCGCCTCTGAGTATAACGTCCCGCCGGAATATTCGATGGCTGTGTGCACTCTGTTCGCACAACTCGGCGTCCGTGGCGTCAGCGTCCTTTTTCCTACAGGCGACGACGGCGTCGGCGATAACTGCGAGGACGAGTCGGAAAACGTCCGGTTCGTCCCCGAATTCCCTGCGTCATGTACGTGTCCCATTTCATCACCCCTCAAAAATATTACACAAGCCCATTTACAAAAGTCGCTCACCAGACTGCCGTGGTTTCGCAGGTCCCTATCTCACTGCCGTCGGCGGCACTACAGACTACGATCTCGAGGTTGCGGCTTCCCTCTCTGGAGGCGGGTTTTCGGACCACTTTCCACGACCGGCCTACCAGGACGCCGCCGTGTCTGCATTCCTCGAGCGCCAAGGCACCCAGTATGCTGGCCTCTACAAGTGCGCTCACTGCTGTCACCCGACGCAACCGTTTCTTACTTTGTGATCTGTGCAGCCCTAAGGGCCGTGGCATCCCTGACATCGCCGCACAGGCTGTCGGATTCATAATCGTCCTTGAAAATGCTGGGATGGTTGTAGATGGTACAAGCTGCTCGACCCCCGTGTGTCTCTCCCTGTTCCATCCACTCTGCGTTGTCAATTCTCAGCTGGCCACCAATATCTAGACAGTAGCAGGCGTAATCTCACTGTTGAACGACCATCTTATTACGAATGGCAGGCCCTCGCTTGGATTCCTCAATATCCGGCTATACGGCGACGGGTTTGCAGGCCTGAACGACATCACATCTGGGTCTAACCCTGGCTGTGACACTGATGGATTCTCTGCCGTCCCTGGATGGGATCCTGTTCGTCTCGCCAGACTTGTGTTTGTTCGTTTTTGAGATTGGCTGATTTGTATTGGATAGGTGACGGGACTTGGGACACCCAACTTTGAGAAGCTGCAGAATATATTTATGACACCCCTCGGAGGGGAGGCAGGACAGGGAAATTAGTCGAAGATTCGTGGACCTACCAAATAGCAGCGATAGGTGAATTTCGCTTCCAAATTACATGCACAAGTCGATTCGAGGCGCGAAAGAAATTGTTTTCATCTCCATTCCGTCGACCCGCGTGACGTCTACCTCATAATTGCAACAACAAATATTCATTTCAACGTCCGTGCTGCGCAACTGGCACTTTCAATAGATAGAGGACCACACGGACAGGCCGCAGTTCGGCGCAATATAACTCTTACCTCATCTGCTTCATGTCCTAGTACTTGCAGGCCCGTGCGACACCGTCTCCACTCGTCCCCGTGCGCCATGTTTCCTAGATTTTCTAGCACTTGACATATCGGCACACTAATCCCACTCTGAGAGCGGAGAGGTATCAACTTACTATCAAAGACGAATGCTAGTGCGTATTGGCCGGTCTCTTCCAGAGCCACGGAGCACCGGCAAAGAGCATAGTCTCTGGATGAACAGACGAGGCGGCACGTGCTCGTTCCTCCGAGTCTCTTTCGTGCTACCCTCCGTCCTCCGGAAGCTCTCAACTGGTACAAGGAACCAGAGCGCTTTTATTTCACCCACCCGCTAGTCCCAGTAAGTGCCAAGGGATCGGTGATTAGGCTCCCCGTTTTCCGACCCTCATTAGCTCGCTCCGGGCCCGCCCGCCCGTTGCGACCTCGCCTCGGAAAAAAAACGAAAACCTTTCATCCCCGGTAAGAAGCACTTCGTGCTTTAGCCCAGTCTTTGTGCGGTCCACCAGCTTAGTTTCTTCTTCGCCACTGCCTATTACTATGCATGCGCCGGCCTCGGCGCCATACTGAACCGAAAACGGAGAGTAATGCAGAGACTCGCAAAGATATAGGGACGATCTATACCACGAGCCGTAGTTGTCGTCGTCGTCGCCATCATCGTGGTCGTTGCACTTGCCTTGGCCCTGATGTGGACCAGGCCAGTGACGCAATCATGTGGCTTAAATTCACTGGTCAGCTAGCGTACCAATACTTTATTGGTGCATCACAGAGACGAGCTGCATGACCAGTCAAGTTAGGGGGTTCCTTGAACCGCACCACTGTCCACAAGCCAACCTAACCACGTGACTACGTCCCATTGTTTCATAATGAGATCATGCGAATCGGAGATCTCTCGGAAACAACGGACTCCCTTAAATATTTTGAGTTGTCCCACGGAAACAACGGACCGTCTTATGTGTAAGTTGTGTGTCCGCTTTCCCGCCCTCGTTTGCACAGCTGTACCCGAATAAAAGTCGAACAATTATCGATTATCGACTGACCCGCCAGTTCCTGCCAATGGAAGTCATCCAGTTCCTGTAACTTGCGACGCTCGGGGATCGTCTCTTACCTTCGATGCAAACCTCATAGAAACCACGGTGGGGCGTTAACCTCTAATCAGAGTTTTACCTTTCTAAAAGGCCCAAGGAAAAACCTCAAAAAGAGGGTTTAAGCTACCCTTGCCAGTGTTTAAGCTACCCTTGCCAGTGGAGTTGCTAGTACTAGTGGCCCAATGTTCCGAGTCAGAATACCACTCAGACCAGCAGCGAGGCCAGCTCTTCATAGTAAGGGTGCCCCCAAATCATAGAGTAACGAGACGAGACACGACGCAAAGTCACAAAACGAATCACAGATCAGAAGGTAGAAGCAGATGGTAGACTGAAGTTCTTGCTTCAAACGGCCCACGTCTTCTACTACTGACCAGTCCAAAGACGATCGTAAGCCGGAGCATTGGAAGCAGATTCTTTGATCAAGAATGTAGGAAGGTCGAGATGAGGCCTCGTCCGGACATCGTCCTCTTTCAACTAACAACTAACTTACCCTTTGATGGTCCCTCGAAAGCCGCGGGTGGCGTTCCGTGTTCATAGTGGGACCTGCCGTTCCACTCCAACCTCGATCCTGACGTTCTATAAAGGCCTTGCAAGCCAAGTACTTAGTGTTCCAGTCCCAAGGGTTCTCTAGCTCCTAGCCTTCCGAACCGCATAGTCCGCTCGAATCCCAAAATACTATCTTGGCTGGTCTCCTGTCCACATGCGATACCACTGGCTCTATGTCCTCTCATTCCTCACTACCACACCCCTCGCCGACTTCGCGACGCCCCTTGTTCCTTGGGACGACATGCGGGTGAAACATACCTGGAGTTTCGTTCCAGATAACTGGGACACTCTGGGCTGCCCGTCCGCCGGCACCACTATCGACCTCTACATTGCACTCAACCCCCACCAGGAGGACGCCTTGATTGATGCACTTTACCAGGTCAGCGACCCAAAGCATTCAAGGCACGTCCATCTCACTGCTGCACCTCTCACGTCTTCGTCCACGTGACACTCCTCCATTCCAGATATGGCGAACATCTCTCTAAGGAACAGGTCGCCGATCTGGTCAGGCCGAACCAAGACACTCTCGAGCTTGTCACTTCCTGGCTTGTACACCACAGCGTCCGGCCCTCCTCCATCTCAACGACACACGGCGGCGCATGGCTGACGGTCAGCAACGTGCTCGTGTCGCAGGCCAACGAAATGCTCGGGGCGTCATACCAGCTATACCGACATGCCAAAGTGAATGAGACCATAATCCGCACGGTCAGCTACTCACTCCCTGATGTATTGCACGCACACATTCAAGCGATCGCGCCGACAACATACTTCGCCTCCACACGGACGCTGCAGCAGACACCACGCAAGCGTTCGGTCGGGGCAGCGGCGGCGTCGGGTAATCCCGTGACAGAGTTGTCGAGCCGCGCAGACCAGGTCACGCCGTCACAATTGCGCGGACTGTACAAGACGTTCGCATACGTTCCCACCGCGGCTGACCGGAATACTCTCGGGGTACTTGGCTTCCTGAAAGAATACCCGAGCGAGACGGATCTGACCACGTTCATGACTTACTTTCGCTCCGATGTGCAACCCCCCAGTCTGGCAACCTTCACCGTCGAGCTGGTGAACGGCGGTGAGTACGACCCAGAGACCCCCGGCATGGAGGCGAACATCGACGTCCAACACACCTCGGTCATGGCGTACCCTACCCCGATCATTTTCTACAGCATCGGTGGCATTGCGGAGGCGTCGGTCGGCGGCGAACCAGCTCCTGGAGACATGTACTTAGAGTCGCTCAAATACTTGCTCGAAAAGGCGGACATCCCGCAGACCATCAGCGCGTCATACGGCTCCGCCGAGTATTTTGTTCCGCGGGAATATGCGACGGCCCTGTGCACCCTGTTTGCACAGCTCGGCGCCCGTGGCGTCAGTGTCCTCTTTGCTTCAGGTGACAACGGTGTCGGCGAGAACTGCAGGGATGAGTCGGGAAATGTCTGGTTCGTCCCCGAATTCCCTGCGTCATGTAAGTGTCCCATTTTATCACCCCTAGAAATACTACAAAAGCTCAATTATAAGTCGCTCACTAGAATTCCGTGATTTCGCAGGTCCCTATCTCACCACCGTCGGCGGCACTACGGACTACGACCCTGAGGTTGCGGCTCCCCTCTCTGGAGGCGGGTTTTCGGACCACTTTCCACGACCGGCCTACCAGGACGCCGCCGTGTCCGCATTCCTCGAGCTCCAAGGCACCCAATATGCTGGCCTCTACAAGTGCGCTCGCTACTGCCACCTGACGCAACCGTTTCTTACTTTGTGATCTATGCAGCCCTGGCGGTCGTGGGATCCCTGACATCGCCGCCCAAGCTCTCGGAATCCCATTTTTCGTCGGAAACGTTGGCAGGGATGGGGATGGCACGAGCTGCTCGACTCCTGTGTGTCTTTCCCTACTCCGCCCTCTATGCGTTGTCCATTCCCAGCTGACTATCAATGTCCAGACAGTGGCAGGGATAATCTCACTGTTGAATGACTATCTTATTACGAGTGGCAGGCCCCCGCTTGGATTCCTCAATACCCGGCTCTACGACGACGGGTTTGCAGGCCTGAACGACATTACATCTGGCTCTAATCCTGGCTGCGGCACCGATGGATTCTCTGCCGTCCCTGGATGGGATCCCGTCCGTCCCGCCAGACTTGTGCCTGTTTGTTTTCGAGGTTGGCTGATTTGTTTTGGATAGGTGACGGGTCTTGGAACGCCCGACTTTGAGAAGCTGCAGAATATATTTATGACACCCCTGAGAGGCGGCGCAGGACATGCTGAATCACAGTGATAGGTGAGTCCCACTTCCACACTACATGCACAAGTCGATTCAATGCGTGAAGGAAATAGTTTCCGGATCAATTCTCTCGACCGGTGGGACGTCTAGCTCACAGTTATGGCAACAAGTATTAATTCCAACGTCCATGCAGCGTAACTAGTGATGAAGCTCGATGAAGGACCACGTGGACTATGTAGACAATGGTGGATAGGTCGCGCTTCCACACAACATAACTCGAATCTCTGTTGCATGACATAGAGCGCGCAGGCCCGCGCGAACCCGTCTCTCCTCGTCCTAGCACTATATGTCCCGGATTTTCCAGCACTTGACATATCACTACACTAACCCTACCCTGAGAGCAGAGGGGTATCAAGATGGATGCTAGTTGGTATTAGATGGGGGATCTATACCATGGGACGTATATTTGTATCCAATGAAGTGCTTCCAGGCCAGGGCCTGTATTCGAAATGCACATAACGGATTCGTGTCGCGCACCTCTGATATAGCTTTAACCTCTTCTCGGTCTACGTCGCGACCTATTGATCCCCGAACCAAATTATGCGGTTAGTATCTATTTTTTTATAAAGCGCTGTCGTGCCTACTGCCAGTTACGGTTATCCACAGCGGGTTAGGGTGGGAGTGCAAAGGCACAGTCAGTACGACGGAGGAAATGTATCGCCTCTCCAATTCGTTTCCTTTTTCAGCTATTGCACTGATGCCCGGGGTCGCCCGGTGTTATCGTTCGACCTTTGTGCCCATGACGCGTGCTTCCCATTTGACTCCCCCTCACGCGGTATATCGGGTGCAATTACGACGCCTCTGGAAGGGTGTCTGGGACAGGAAACGCTATTTCGGGAGGTAAGTCCATTTTTGTCACGGTGGCCTTTGGTCCATCGTCGTGGCCTAGGATCCACTTCTATGGCGCTGACAACATTCCGCTATTTGACAGAATTAGTCCTGCTGAATATACCTAGCATGTTTTAATACTCCCGAAAAATTTCGGGGTTCTCCCTGAGGCCGCTTCACCAATTGGAGAACAATTTGTGTACTGCACTATCGTGTCTGGTTGTGCTCCCGCCTGTGTACAGCCATATTATCATGCATTCGGCTCTGCGACTCTCTAAGTGGATTCGGCTCTGCAATTTCAGACTTCTGGTAAAGGCAGCCAAGCCTCGGTCAGGCTTTTTCGAACATCGCTCATCTCTCTGGGTAAGTCGCATCACGTCCGTGAACGGACTTTCGTGACAACGCTCATATAAACGGCAACGTCTACCGTCACTTCAGGCCGCTGGGCAGTGAGGGGTACTACCTCCTCCGCAGTCTTTATGGTCGCGACCGATGCCTCAGTCTCTGGTGTTACGTGTCTTGGTGTCGCAGCATCAGCGACAGCGCTTTCGTAACGCTTTCTTTAGCGCCACTATCTCTTGTCTCCACTCTTGTCGACTGCCTCTCCTCTGGGCACGCGTGGCAGGAGGCCACGTTTCCCTTTATGGTGCGTCTATTACTCTCATCTCAGTGGCTGTGGTTGACGCCACTTTATCACCAGTGGCGATCGCATTGGGATATTCTCAGCGTCTGGCGTAATTCGCCCGTTGGCGCAATCTCTGATGTTTTTGAGTGGTGAACTGGGACGCCGGCACATGTCTCGACTCTCTCGACTCGGTCACGGTACGTCATCCAATTGGATTCATACTTGTTAACGCTCATCTCTTTCAAGTTGTTATCGTACGCCTTTCTCTCTGTTATCGTTCGTCTCGAAGCAGTTCGGGCTCTGTACGCGCAGAAATAATGCTGCACACGATTCACAGGTCCGCCGAACCGTGGTCGACATTTCGAAAATCTATGGATATACTGGGTAAGTCTCCTCCATGGCTTCTTCTTTTCACAGCGCAACGCCAGCTCTTGGGCATACCATACTCTATATTACGACCTTCTTCTCTGTGATATTCACGGAGTCTTCACGCTCGTATCGAACATGTGCCATCATCCGACTCAAATGCTCGCCGGCTCACGCTGGCTGTCGTTCAACACATCCGTCCGCACGCCGTGCCCTGTTTCAAGGTGCTATCGGCCGTGCACTTCTTTGGAGGTATGATATCTTCCTCTGCGTCGCTTATATCGCCTCTAGGCCGTAGTTACCTCCAGGTTGTATTCGATCGAATGGAGCACGGTATCCCCTCTCCCCCTCGCGCGGGTTGATGTGCCAGAGTCTCGAAGGTAAGTAACAAATAAAATATGTTTTCTTCGTTGGACCATGCCTTATAAGGTGTATCCTCTCCCCAAATCTCTTGATTTGGTACGGTTTCGTACATACACAGCGCGGTCCACTGCGGGTTCCCAAAAGTGCTCAAGTAAGTTTTGTCTTCGAATCACGGCGCGTGTAAGCTCAACCGATATATGATTGATATGCACCGCGACGCCCTTCTGTGATAGGCAGTAGGGAGACCTTCAATTGCTTGCTTGCGGCACCACGATCGGAACATCATTCACAGACTCTGTCCTTCTGTCCGTCCACATGGACTTTGGGGTTTTCGTGAATCCGATCGTGCGTCCATAGGTAAGCCGAATACTCTTTTCCTTTGGACGTAGCTTCATACTATTTTCATTTTTAGGAAAGCGACTGTTGTAGGCCGCGCAGTGCCGTCAACGATTAAGATATAATATTGGTGTCCACAAATGGACATCACGTCGTGCTTTCCTCACACCTCGAAGGCAGAATACTGTACAACTACATCAGGATGCCATTTTTTTTGATTGTGCGAATTCTTCGACTCTCGAAAACAATGTATTTGTCCTCAATTCCTGAACTTGCTCATGTGAGCACCGTTCAACTTCCGCTTCCAGTTCACTGGCTTGTGTTGAACTAGCTCGGCACTGGCAACAGTGCCCGCATCCTGTAGCCTGATTACTCCGCCCGCACTATCGGCAAGAGACTCGCGGAACAAGTTCCGACTCTGGTCCAACTCTTTTAAGACCCTCGGGCTGTTTAGATGGAATAGCCTGGCTCGTGCTCTCCATGTTCGTGCGAGCCTGACGACGGAGGCATTCCTCCTTCATCACATCTATAAACTTCGCTCTCGACTTTTTTGATTTTTTGGTTTTGATGGTACTAACAGGACATTCGCTCGTTGCGTGAACGTATTCCTCGGTACCTCGCGAGTGAAGAGCCCAAGTCTCTGCGTCAACTCCGCCGTCGAGTATTTTTTTCAACCGGATAATATCCGAGTTCTTTCTGACTGCGGTCTACTGGTTGTCCATTTCGTCCAGGACAGTATCAGGAGAGGAGCAACGGGCGACTGGGTATAGCCTTGCCCAGTAGACATTGTAGATAGGGTCACGCCTAAATCCAATTTTTATTGAGGGAATGACAATGAGGGAACGATAAGACTCAAAGATGGCCTGTATTTGTTTGTTAGGCCAGGGCAGGGCCCATAACCTTTCGTTATGAGCGAGGTTAAGAATGGAATTGGCAGACGCGCGTCACTGTCCACGGTTTCTCTGAGCCCGTATATATCTACGGCGATACTATCCACGGACTTCGCCCGTCCACCCCTTATATCCGTTTCACGAAGTGCTATTCACTCGTGATGCGGCCTAACGCCTCCTTAAATTTTTCGACCAGACTTTCAAAGCCGAAATCCGGTGCCCGAACGTGCCTCCAGAACCCGACTAGATAGGCACACACTGATGTTGTTCCTCTTGTAGTCTCACCAAGGGTCTCGCTGTTGGAACGTAATAAGTACGTAAGGCCCTTATCTATAGCAGTTACGACATTACTGCCAGTATGCTTTCCTACTATGGTAGTTAGGATACGTACTATACTGGGCGCAATTCGCCTCTGAGCGAAAAGTAGTCTCATGACTAAGTCGAAGTGGTAATTTACGTCAGGCGTATGTAAAAACGCGATATTGTGGACGCCTGTACTTATCACTTTTGCGCTTCCAGACATGGTGGGGCCATAGGGTATATAATGCCTCCTATGGGGAGGGAGGTGAATATAGATTCACTCTCTTTCTCACTTGTGCACCCTCTCCACTCTATAGTCTCTCAACCTACTCAAAGGTGAGGACACCATTCCTGATAGCTGCGTGCATTGCTGCGCTTCAGGTTATGGGCCCTGCTACAGGGTTTGCCGTTGCGCTCTTTGATAGAGCTGCACCTTGGTCACCGCCCACCACGGCGTCACCTTTGAAAAGAGGGGACCCGTGTGGTTGGAGGGCACTAGACCTTAAGGAGGCTCCCTGGCTACTAGCAACCCAATATTGTACTCTAGAGGAGTACACAGACCAGACCGCTCACCTACCTAAACAAGGCCATGTGAACAACCTCAATTAAGTTTGAGGCGCTGCACATGATAACCTTGGGGTGATGTCGAGCAGTTCTATATCGGCTAGAGCGGCTATCCGGCAGACTGCAAAGACCGGTACAATGTTATAGTATTGACCTTCGGGTCATGTATGGGACTAATATTGGCTTTTCATCTCGCTCAGTATTGTAAGACAATGCTGACGTCCTTAAAGCCAACAGATCTTTACTACCATGTCGTCCCAACTCACTACACTTGTCCCTGTTTTCGATGGCTCTAATTGGGCCTCCTGGTCTACGCAAATGACCGCCTTTTTCATGTTGCAAGGGCTCTGGGGCTACGTTGCTGGCACCATCCCTCAACCTCCCGCTGCTGATGCCGCTGATAGAGCGGCTTGGATGAAATGTGATGAGATGGCAAGGGGTAATCTTACCCTACGCCTTTCACCTGCAATTCAGCAGGCAGTTTCCGGAGCGACTTCTCAGGCGCTCTGGGACTCTGTGAAGGACTGGTACGGTGCGGTCTCTATGCCCCGCATCTACAAGGACTTCAAAGAAGCCATCTCTATCCATTTCAACACAAATCAGCATCCCGCTCCTCAGTTCGAGAAGATGGCTGCCGCTTTTGCTCGTCTTGGAGCAGTAACTGTTGGTACTGGTGCTAACGCCACTACCCTTGCTATCCGCCCACAGCTGCAAGCCCTCATTGCAATGTCCGCTTTACCCCAGAAATGGGAGCACCTTATTCCTGTCATGTGCAATAATCTTGCCTTGGCAGATCTTCAGCTCACTACTGTATCGGCTTGTGTTGAGAGCCAATATGAGACTGAAACTAATTGCGGACAGCATAAGGCCGCTCATAACGCGCAGAAGCTCTCTGCCGTTAAGCGGAAGCGTACAGACCCTCGCTTCTTGAAGCAGGGTTCTTCGTCGCAGCTGTTACGTTTGGCCCTCCGGAACGCGCCACCACACCACCACGTGATCCGTCCCCGGTGCAGTTCGTCGCCTGGGAACCCGCAAGTCATCGACATCCGCTAGATGCGACAGCACAAGCAGCCGAAGAAGCCGAGGCTAGAGAACGCCTCTGGAAGTATCACGAAGAACGCGCGCTACACCTACGCGCAGCCGTACTGGCCACCCAGTATATGTTCCCACAAGATCCACCTCAAAGACCGGAAGATTAGCGCCGGATGACGTCATTGCCCGTCACGTGACCCTGGCACGTGACCTGGCCTAGACCGCACCAGAAGAGTCCAGATGAGCTTATGCCTGGATTAAAACGTGTGTTATCGATTGTGCCTGGTTTGTGATCCGTTACTGTATTTGTCTTGATTTTCCCGTGCCTCGTCCCTGTGGCGTGATGCGCCCATGGACTGTATGTTTCAGCCACCATCAGTGGCGTTGGACATGTGCTTTCCGCAGTCCCGCAGTTTCCGCAGTATTCATGTGACAGTTGTATTAGGGTTTCAGCTGAGTTCCAATAGCTCCCCGCACGAGTATAAGTAGCACGAAGAAGCGACCTTAGACGGTAGCTTTGACTTCTTGTATAGTCCGTACAACCTAGTCCGAGTAGTTCCCCAGTCCCCTTTGCTCTCAATCCACCTCCTCTTCTCTCTGCCCTACGTGCCCTCGGAGTTTGTCCAGCATTACAGCAGCGTCCATACCCTACGCAGACCGCGGAGTTGCCCCTCTGCTACAGCGGTGTTATCCCCTTCCTTCCCCTATCACGTGACCGATTGATCGAGCGTGCCAGCTCAGCGTATACGAGCGAAGTCATTCTTTTCTTTTACCTTTTCGTTGCTATCCGAGTCCTTCAGATCGTCCGTTTCGGACTTATTCTCGAAGACCAAGAACGACAGCAAGCGCTAGCTCAAGCGACAGAACAAGAGCGAGTCAACACCTAGGTCGTTAGGAACCCCTGAAGACCAGTCGAGTGCGATCTCCTGAAGTGCGCCCTACGGAGCGTAACAGCAGCAGCCTAGCGCCCCCGGCCTGTCCACCCAGCAGCAGCCTAACAGGCAGCGCGGAGGACGAGGTTCTGGAAGAGGCAAGGCCAAAGGGAAAGGCAAGGCACCTGCATGTGCTCCACAGCACTCGCATATTGCTTCTGTCGCCGCATTACCACCCCCTACTTCTCACAAGGTGACTCATATTGGGTCATCTGGTGTCACCACGAGGACAGAAGTCGAATCATCCTCTCCTCAGAGGACTTCTGGCTTCTTCCCTTCGGTCAATAAGGCATTGACGCTCGCTGAACAGCTGGATGTACCCGCTACAGTCCAGACCGTAAAGACGCTTGAGCAGCGCTTTGCTGACATTGACGTCCTCATGAAACCTCGTCTCGAGACGTTCATGGAAGAGGAGTACGACTCCGATTTCGATATTGATATGACGCGGCAGCCTTCGGGCAGCGCTCAACCAATAATGAACACCGATGGACTTGATGACACTGAGATCTTTGGTGAGCATTCTAATGCTCTCCAAATTGACTTGTCAGATCTGACTGTAAGCAATGGGGGTTCTGATACAGAAAATCGTGCCCCCACGCCTCCTTACGTCAACCCTGCTTCCATTGTCGAAGCGACAGTCAGGTGGGCTACTACCGGCGAAGGCCGCTTCCCTCGATCTCGTTCTAACGAACAAATCGAATCTATCTGGCGTAGCAACCAACAGTACCTTTGAGATAACGGCAGAGAAACACATCCTTATTTCGATGCCCTTGTCTCTCCTTCGGCCTCTCTAGGCCGCTCCTTGACTCCGGAGTCCTTCTTGACTGGCCCGGATACTGAGATCCTTGATTGGGGATCATGTGATGAAGAGTACGTCTTTTCTTCACTTTGCGCACCACGTGCTGATAACATTACAGAATTAGTCCCGCCCCTAAGAAGACCAAGGGTTGGCATCTGTAATAGTATCGTATATCTACGAGAATCGCATGTAGTAGCACCGAAGTCACTCAAAATGTACAATTCTAGTAGCGCTCTCCTTGATTCTTTTGAGTGTGAGCACAATGAGTACTTCAGTCAATGCGCTAAGTGTTTAGAGCGTACTAAAAATATGTGGCTTCTTGACTCGGGAGCATCAGCGCACTTCACTAATCAACTTAGTGATTTCATTGACTATAAGCCAACTGCTCAGTCTAATAAGATTCCCGTAAAGACTGCTGCTCATACTCTATATGTTGAAGGGACCGGAACTGTCTTGCTTGAGCATTACATCGCAGACAAACTCGTGATCACACGGGTATACCCGGTTCTGTACATTCTGAGAATGAGCACACGTCTTCTATCCATGGGAGTCTTCTTACAGCAAGGTTTGCGTGTTTTGGGGAATTCGCAGCATATTAACTTGCTACGTAAAAAGAAAACAATTGTCCAATGTAAACCCCTTCTTCACGGACAATCGTTATATTGGCTAGATGCCTCTATATCCACTCTAACTGAGTCGCTTATTGCGAACCAGTCTGCGTTATCTAATGTAGACTATGACCTTATGCATCGTCGCCTTGGTCACCCATCTAAAGAGGTTCTAAGACGAGCTAAGGAAAACACTAAGGGCTTTCCAGAAGGGATAACTATTCCCACCTCTGATGTAATATGTCCTGGGTGCGCGCAAGGCAAAATGCCTGCTGCCTCACATCCTCCGTCTG
The DNA here is from genome assembly GCA_021527035.1 of Lactarius vividus. NCBI lineage: Eukaryota > Fungi > Basidiomycota > Agaricomycetes > Russulales > Russulaceae > Lactarius > Lactarius vividus. Next base: position 81,685 of record JAKELG010000152.1, on the reverse strand, counting down.
TTACAAGGGCTAAAGTCTCTTTCAATCGAATTCATTCCGATTTGAAAAGCTTCCCTATACCGTCATACCACAAATATAAGTATTTTATTGTCTTCTTTGACGATTATACTTCATTTGCATGGATCACTCTTTTACGGGACAAAGCCTCTGCTATTACTGCTTTAAAGCAGTGGCTTGCGTTGATTAAAAATCAATTTAACACTACCATAAAAGAATGGATGTCCGATGCCGGTGGTGAATACAAATTGGATGCTTTCCTAAAGCAGCTTAAGGATGCCGGCATAACAGTGCTACAGTCTGCGCCACATACGCCACAGCAGAATGGGCGCGCTGAGCGCTTTATGCACACAATAATGGACAAAGCTCAGGCCATGCGCCTTGATGCTTGTTTACCACAGAGCTGGTGGGAATTTGCAGTCCAACACGCTGCACATTGTTATAATAGAACCCCCATAAGTCACCTTCAATGGCAGACTCCTTACAAACTATTACACAATGAAGTCCCTGATATATCGCATCTTAGAGTATTCGGTTGTGGTGCCTATGTACACATTCCAGAAGCTCGCCGCGTGAATAAACTTTCCCCTAAAAGCGAGCTTATGATCTACCTTGGTAGAAGGACCTGGAATGAAGGCTGATGTCTTCATGCGCACACCGAACACCTTGTTCTATTCAGACAAGGCACTCTTTGATGAAGCTCTATTTCCTAGGTGTCCCAAAGACAATCCTAGACGCGAGCCCCGTGGTGTAACTCAGTTAGATGATGATACAGTTCCCCATGAGCTGTCTAAAGACCATACCACTCCTGGTGATGATGATGACCCACCACCTGAGCCTCCTATTCCTAAAGGGAGAAGCGCTCCCCAGCCGGCCACTGGACCCCCTCCTAGTACTCATACTAGAGGGATAGGATCGCAGCTACCTCTGCCTTTACCCCCTGACCCAGTACCTGGTCCTAGTGAACCTAGGCGATCGGGGCGTACAAGGAAATTAGTTACTCGTCCTGATAATGTCTATGGGGATAGGCCCCCTACTACGATTATTCGAGACATTGTGCGGATTCGCACATGGCGACAAATGACACAGCTGCAGCAGGGTAGCTCCCAGCAGCGTCCACGTCAAGATCAGACGGTCTCAGGTGATGATCCTGAACAAGCCGCTTCTGATTCTTCCAGTGCACAGAGTGATACTCCGCAGGATTCAGACGAAGTAGATCAGCAATTGCTGATCCGCCTAGCTCAGGAAGGGGGAGTCAGATTTCTAGATCTTCTGCTCGCCAAAGCAGTCTCACCAGTGGATCTAGAGTCACCTGATACCTCTAATATTCGTGAATGGACCTATCGGGACATTCTTAAAATGCCAAGTGAACCCCAGGAGGAGTGGCGTAATGTGTGCCAAGAAGAGCTTGCTTCTCTTCGCAAACGCAAAGTCTATGATCTTGTTAACCCTGCCGAAAGGCAGAAGGGTAATCAAGAATAGATGGGTATTTGACTTAAAGTCAGATGGCCGTAAAAAGCCAGGCTAGTTGCCAAAGGCTTTTCTCAGGTTGAAGGCATAGATTATGACGAAATATTCTCGCCAGTGGTATGGTTTGAGACTGTCCGGATGATGCTTGCGCTTACAGCGCTGAAGGATTGGCACATCTCTGGACTTGACGTCAAAACTGCCTTCCTGTATGGAGACCTTGATGAGGAACTCTACATGGAACAACCTGAAGGGTTTAAAGACCCTAGCCCACAAAATAAAGTCATGCGCCTTAGGAAAGCTATTTACGGACTTAAACAAGCTGCACTCGCTTGGTGGAGAGCGCTGGATAAGTCTATGAGCACCCTTGGCTGCACACGACTTCAATCAGACTCAGGTCTGTTTGTGAATGAAGACAAAACAATCGTAGTCATTGTTTATGTCGATGACGTCCTCTTCCTTGGAAAAAGTAAAAAGGACATAGCATCCCTGAAGAGACGCTTCATGGAAATATGGGAATGCAGAGACCTTGGTGATACCAAAGAGTTTTTACGCATGCGCATACTACGCTCTAAGGGTAGACTCCTACTAGATCAGCAGGACTACCTTCAGAAAGTGCTGCAGCGTTTTAATCTGATTAATGCCAAATCAGTACCTACTCCACTACCGGAAGGGTATCATCCATCCCCTAATAAGGGAACTGCAACCCCAGAACTCCGAGCGTCCTACCAACAAGTGATAGGATCTCTCCTATACATTATGATTGGTACGCGACCAGATATTGCCTATGCTGTTACAAAAATGGCGCAGTTTGCTGCCAACCCATCTGAGGACCATTACAAGCGTGCACTCTACATATGCCGCTATTTACTTGGTACTTCAAATTATGCTTTAGTCTTTGATGGCAAAAGCGATGGTGGTATAATAGCATACGCAGATTCTGATTGGGCTTCTGACCCGGTCACCAGAAAGTCCACTACGGGCTACTTAGTAAAAATGGCAAATGGAGTATTCTGCTGGAATTCTAGAGCGCAGAAATCTATCGCGCTTTCGTCCACTGAAGCAGAGTATATGTCGCTGTGTGATACAAGCAGACAATTGGTCTGGATTTGCTCACTCTTTAGTGAGCTTGGAATAAACCTTGGACCAATTCCATTGTGCGGAGATAATCAAGGCTCCATATTTTTATCTTCTAATCCTGTTCAGGAAAAACGGATCAAACATATTGATTTACGTCACCATTACATTCGTGATGTGATCCGTGAAAAGAAGATAGAATTATTCTTTATTGAAGGAGCTGAGAACCCCACCGATCTTTTTACTAAGAATCTGGGTCGCATTAAGTTCCTTAAATTCAGGGAACAACTAGGGCTAGAGTTTGGCAATTCGCCACCTCAGCACACCATGCCTGATGATGGTGACTCGTGAAGGAAGTTATAGAGAAGCTTGTCTGCTCTTCGGAGCATATGTTTCTCTACGTCCTCCGTGTCCACCGCTTCTTCTTTGTGAAGAACAGAACAGGACAGAATCACCGTTTTCTCTCCTAGACATGGTGCGATGTCGCTTCATTAGCAGACACCTGACTCTAAGCCTTATTGAACTCCGCAAGGTAGTTCACATGTCCTGTCCCTGATGGGGACATAGTAATGACACTCCAAGTTGGAAGATATCATTGATGATCATCATTCACAACTTAATGAGACGTGTTAGAGACAGTTGTAGTCTCACCGACTCTTACGCAACCCTCACTTGATGCTCATCCCCAACGCTCATGAGGTTCTTGCTGTTTGCTTAGACGCGCTTTAATTAGCTGCACTAAGCAAGGGGGAGTGTTGGAACGTAATAAGTATGTAAGGCCCTTATTGTAACGCTACCACGGCGTTCAGCCCGACTTGAGCTCGTAGGAAGGCGTTCACGACTTAGCTGGTCTTAGACACTCGCGTAGTGTCTCAGTAATCCCGTAGAATACTACTAAGGCAATCCACAGAAGACGTCCCAATAGTACTAAGGCAACTCCGACTCGGCGCGTCGACAGGGCCAGGGTCTTAGACTCGAAGGTCAAGACTTAGAAGAGCGTCGTCCCCTAGAGAGGATAAGGGATGACAAGACTTCCAGAAGATGAATGAGAGAGTGGTATTAAGAAGAAGACCAAGATGGCGTATCTTGGTCTTTGCGTCCACTATTTATACATATTCCAGAGGTAGCTTTAAAGCTCCTCTTGTAAGTAAGTAACGAGTAGCGTTAGTAGCTCGAACCCTACTACCGCTATCCTAGGAATGAGTCATAGCAACTATCACATGCTACTGCGACTCCTGCTGACTGATCGTAAAGTCCGTGACTAATCTCCACTTACTAACGTAGCCACAACCGTATAGTAAGAGTCCACATCGATCTCCGTACCGTATTCTGAGTCCTTCCAAGTCCAACCGCGACATCACCCCCTTTTCAGCCGCGGCGCCCACGACACCGGCGAAGGCGCGGTCCCGACATCCAGCCCGCTTGCACCTCTTCGATCCTCTCCAATGCGTTAGCCATCTCGAGGCGGAACTTACTGCGGGTCATCTCGCCCCTGATCCCCCCGAGCGCGGCGGCGAGTTGATGAAGCCGCTGCTCCATCCTCTCAGCCTCGTACGCGTAGGCCCTGTAGCGGTGTACCTCCGCCCGGAGGCTCGTGTCGTGGAGCTCGCCGATTGCACGGTCGAGGCGGGGGCGGTCGTGATAACCGCCTGCGAACAAGGTCATGTCCTCTTGAGGGTAGACCTCCTTCCCAGTGGCCTTGACCTGGGGTTCGGCGTAGAGGGGCTGCGAGTACACCTTCTCGCTGTCGGGGATGAGGCCGAGGACGATGGGGTCGGCTCCCATGATGACCTGCACATACGCCGCCTGGCGCGTTACTCCCTGGCCGTCAGTGATGGGGAAGTGTACATAGTCCTCCCCGCGGTTGTACTTGTATCCGTGGGGAGGCGGGCCGAGCTCGGCGTGGCGAAGTCGGAAGAGAGGGAACGGCGGGGGTGCGTCGGCTCGCACGCCGCCGCGGTAAAGGGGGCGACCGTTGGTGTCGCACGCATAGGGGGTCTCGCGTGGGTCGTCAGTGTCGGTGGCCGTAGAAATGAGAGGGTGCTCAGCTGGGTAGTGATCCGCTAAGCTCCCTCGGACTTGTCCGAGGACTGTTTCCTCGCCTCTTCGCGCTCCTTCTTCGCCCTCGTCCACTCGCGTCGCCTCCGTAAGGCCTCCCGACGTCTCTCCGCCGCTTCCCGTAGTTGTCTCCGCTTCCAATCCTCCGCCATTTCCCTCCACTTCTGCTCCTTCCACCGCTCCCATTCGACTGTCGGCTGCGTCTTGGGCTTCTTCCGCGGTTCGATACTCGACTCGTACTGGGACAGGTCGAGATGGGGAACGCTCAAGCTCTGGGAGAGCTTGACGAAGCCGATCGACTTCGGCCGTCGTGAAGGGGACCTCGTTGATGCGCTGTCCGTCTTGAGAGAGGATCCACCAGGTTGCGGGGTTGTTGGTGTCGTCGTTGTAGGAGGCGGGGATGGTCGACTGGAGGGCTTCGACGACCTCTTGGTAGGTGAGAGGTCCCGCGTTTCGGGCAACGCGAGCGATGGCGTCGGCGGAAGAGGAAATGGACATTGTTGTGAGTATGGAAGAGATGAGGGAGCCAGTGTTGCGATAGTGGAGAGGGGATAAGGATGATTCTTCGGTTTGTCCTGTTCTTAAGCTACTCGCGAGTCGGGGATTCAATGATCGGTACTCAGCTATCGCTTCGTCTGCAAACACGTCATCCTTATCGACCCACTGATTCTCCGAGTCGGGGTATCCCTTCCATTTGATCAGGTACTGGAGGCGCTTTTTCCTGCCGAAGTGCCGATGGTCTAGAACCTTCTCGACCTCGTATTCCTCCTGTCCTTTTACTAGATCCGGTGGCGGTCGTTGGAAATTTGGTCCGTGTACCAACGTCTCACGATAAGGTGTGAGAAGATCGATGTGAAACACGGGGTGTATGCTCCACTGCGCGGGAAGTTCCAATTGATAATTCACCGGTGATAGGATGCGTGTGATCTTAAAGGGTCCGTGCCGTCTTGCCGCTAGCTTTGGCGTTGGTTGATTGGTTCGGAGGTGTCGTCCCTCTAGCCATACGTGGTCTCCTACCTGGAGCCTGGGCGTGTCTCGGTGTTTGACCCACATGGATTGTGCCCTTTTGATAAGGTCCTGGGCTTCCTTCCGCGCTTCTCGGAATTGTTCTATCCTCGTGGTGACCTGTGGGATAGGAGATGGCTTATCGAGCCAATCAGTGCGTGGGTCGTATCCCATGAGGAGGGAAAATGGGGACTTCCTTGTCGCCTCGTGGGGCCAGTTATTGTGCGCGAACTCTGCTATTGGCAGAAGGGCCGCCCAGTTATCTTGGCGCTCGTTTGCCCAAAAACGTAGGTACTGTTCCAGCCATTGATTGGTGCGCTCTGATTGTCCATCGGTTCTGGGGTGATAAGCCGTGGAAATATTCTGTTGGATCCCCAAGATCCGACACAGCTCTCGCGTGAATTTGGAGGCAAATCGAGGGTCCCGATCGCTGATGATTTTTGAGGGCAATCCAAATCGCTTGAAGACGTGGGTAGCGTAGAGGCCAGCTGTTTCTTCGGCTGTGATTTCTTCGTTGCAGGGAATGAAGACCGAGGCTTTGCTGCAATCATGATCTGTCACGGTCAGGATGGAGTCGTACCCTTGGGACATTGGGAGCTTGGTGATAAAGTCGAGAGCGATGGTTTCAAATGGTAGGGCGTCTTCTTTTGGCGTGATGGGTACAAGTGGGGCTCTCGTGGGGCGTGTGTTGACCTTGTGACGCTGACACTCAGCGCATCCCTGTACGTAGTTACGTACGTCGATTTTCAGTTCCGGCCACCAGTATCTTCGTTCTACTAGTCTCGTAGTTCGTGCAATTCCGGGGTGTCCGTGTACCGGAGGGTCGTGGTGAGCAGCGATGAGCTTTCGTTTCTCGTCCAGAGACCCTGTGATGACGTACTTCCCCTGTCGGTACCATACTCCGTTTACGAATTTCAGTTGTTGGGAGTCCACCCAATACCGTAGTACGATTTCGGTTTGCGGGGGGTCTTGTTCCGCTTGTACCGTGGTTGTCCGTGCGAATACGTCTTCCGGTAGTACGATCACGTCTTCATTGTCTCGTTCTCCCTGGTCGTAGTCGGGTCGTCTGGATAGGGCGTCTGCGCGGCCATTCTTCTTTCCTGGGATGTGGTGAATCTCAAAGTTGTACTCCATGAGCTCCAATACTTCCCTAGCAACTCTTCGGCTGATCTTCTGTGGTAGTTTCCAGTACTGGAGATTCATGTGGTCGGAATAAATCTTGATCTTGTGAGGTGATCCTGCCAGTAGGGGTCTCCAGTGGCGTAGTGCTTTGACTATCGCTAGCAGTTCTAGGTCATATATATCGTAGTTTCGTTCCACTTCGCTGAGTGTTGCCGAATAGTAGCCGAGTGGGTGTCGTTTGCCGTCTTCTTTCTTCTGGAGTAGTACTGCGCCGGTTGCAAACCCCGAGGCGTCCACCTCGAGTTCGAATGGGTCATCGAGTTTTGGGTGTGCGAGTACCGGTTCCTCCGTGACTAGGGCTTTGAGTTTGCGGAATGCCTTGTCTTCTTCGTCCGTCCATCTCCACTCGGTGTCCTTTCTCGTGAGTTTGTTGAGTGGTTTGGCGTGTGTTGCGAAGCCGCGAATGAAGAGTCGGTAAAAATTGCAGAATCCCAAGAATGAGCGGACGTCACGGACCTTAGTGGGCGTGGGCCAGTCCTTGATGCCGGAAATTTTTACCGGGTCCATGCGTGTTACCCCCTTTTCAAGGATTACCCCCAGGTAATCCATTCGCGGCTTGTTGAAAAGGCACTTTTCGAGCTTGAAGTAGAGGTCGTGTTCCATAGCTACCTGTAGCACGTCGCGGACTGCTTCTTCGTGTTCCTTTTGTCCCGCTGGGTCCCTGGTTGCAATTCCTATGTCATCCATGTATACGCGTATGATCGTTCCCTTGGCTTCGTGTTTGATGATCGTGTCTCGGTAGATAGTGTTCATCATGGTTTGAAACGTTGCCGGGGAGTTGGTGAGTCCGAAGTACATAACTGTGGGTTCAAAAAGACCGTACCGTGTCTTGAAAGCCGCTTTATGTTCGTCTCCCTCTTTGATGCGTACGTTGTTGTACCCCCATCGGACGTCGAGTTTCGTGTACGTGTGTGCTTGGCTGAGGTCCGTGATGAGGTCCGAGATGAGGGGAAGGGGATACTGGTTGCGGATGGTGACGGCGTTGATCTTCCTGTAGTCTTGTACTGGTCGCAGCTTTCCGTCCTTCTTTTTAATGAAAAAGAAGGATGAAGCGTATGGAGACTTGGACGGGCGGATGTACCCTTTCTTCAGCTGTTCGTCTAGGAATTCTTTGAGCTTGCCGTCCTCCTCTTGCGTCATGGGGTAGACTTTGCAGTCGATCGCCGATGGAGTGCCTTCCTTGAATTCGATGGCGTGGTCCCATGGTCGAGAAGGGGGGAACCGGTTGGACGCTTCTTCGTTGAAGATCTTCGCAAACTGTTGGTAAGCTGGAGGGAGTTCTACTTTATCGTGGAACTGCTTAGCTTCAATGGCTAGTTCTGTGGCGGTGGTGCGCAACCGGCATTCATCCATTAATTCTTCCACTATTTCTTGTTTGTCTTCTGTGCGGAGGGCGCCGATGACGTGGTAGTCCGTATGGGGGTTGATAGAGCGTATTACGACCGGGAGCATCTTTTCATGGATTGTGGCGTATCTCCAGTTGATCGTGGGTTCATAGGTGGCTAGCCAGGGGTATCCCAGGACTAGGTCTTCATTTCCGATGTCGGTGACTAGGAATCGGAGTTTTTGTCGTTTCTGATTAGTTTGGACATCCAGATCGACGTAGTGGGTGATACTGCCCGCTTTGTTTTCAGTGTTATCGATGTTCCATATCTTGCGGGGTCTATCTAGTGTTTGCAGTCTGAGACCCATTCTTTTTGCGAAGGATGGTCTTATAAAATTGTCGGTGGCTCCTGAGTCCACAAGAGCTTTGATGTCGGCCATTGCGTAACTTGTGCGAATCGAGACTGGAATTCGAAGCGAACGGTAGCGAGTCATGATTACAGAGTTACAATTAACCGCCCTCACCCAGGCCGATGGGTTCAGGCGTTCTGAAAACCCTCCTTTCCCCACATCTCTTGGAGGATGAGGTCTTTTACGTCGTCCGATTCCCCCGCTACTCCTGCTAGCCAATCTTTGGCCCTTTGCTGGGGTGGTGCCGCATTTGTTACTCTTGCCTGCGCGGGTGGTTCTTCCTGGGAGTAGTAGTCGGTGTCTGCCATCCTGCTGGTGGTGGCTCGACGACGTGGCTGTGGACAATTTCGTGAGAAGTGTCCTGTCTGATTACAATTGTAGCAGACGACTGTCCTCATGTCTCGAGGTGGTGGACCTCCTCCTCTTCCGTATCCTCCCCTTTGCGGTCTCGGGATGAAGGGGCGGTTCACATCTCCGACCTCTGCGACTCGTGCGCGCGTTCGGTCGGCCGAGGTATCCATGGCATTCGGGTCGTATCTGGGTGGTGGTGGTCCCCGTGGTGGTCCCCAGTTTGGAGCTTGTGGCCTCCATCGAGGTTGCGCCGATGATGGTGGTGTTTTTGTTTTGAAATTGTCGAGGCGCGCTTTCATGTGAATATATTGCTTTTGCCTCCTTAGTGCGCATCTCTTCCAATCTTCGAATGTGTGCGGCTCGTCTAATTCGTATACCTTCATGAATAGGGCTCGTGGTAGCCCCGCCGTAAAGCGATCAATTGTTTGGCGGTCGTTCAGATTGTAGTGAGCTTTTCTGGCTAGTTGCTCAAACTTAACCACGTACGCATCGATGTCTTCTCCCACCATCTTGATTCCTTTTTGCAGTTCTGCTTGCGCTTGTTCTTCCTCGAGTATATTCGAGAATCGTTTGGCGAATTCCGCCGCTACGTGGTTCCATAACGTCTGGGAGTATTGACTTACCCCTCGTCGCACCTCCCGGTTGAGCCACTCGAGGATGGATAGGGTCCATTCGCTAACGTTGATCCCTTTGACGTACCCCAGGAAAAGGAGGGATCGCCTGTATTCGTTTTGCATGATGGGGGCGTCCAGGTTCATCCCCCAGTATACGTGCCATTGTGTGAGGAAGGCCTCGTATTTAGTACGGTCTCCGTCGAATACAGTCGGGGGTTCACCTGATAGCCTATCCGACCCGTGTCCTCCTCCTGGAGGTCCTCCAGCTGGGGGTCCTCCTGGTGGAGGCCCTCCCCCGTTCGGTGGTCGACCTCCTCCCGGAAGTCCTCCCCCTGGGAATCCTCCTCCGGTCGGTCCTTGGCCTGGGAATCCTCCTGGGAGTCCACCCGGTGGTGGTGGTGGTCCTTCCGGTGGGTCGGGATGGTCTGGTCCTATCGCTCTGAAGAGTGCTGCGTCGTCAGCGGTGAATCTGTGTCCGGTGTTCGGGTTGATGGGATTAAGGATATTTTCGGCTTCCTCTCTTATGCGTTGTACTTCCTCCATGGTTTGTGTCTCGGTTACTGTAGCCATGGGGCTTCGAATATGAATTTCTTCTGGTACTGTGATGTGCAAGGACTCAGCTATGTGCGCTAATAGGCTCGCGTCGTCTCCTGTCCCTGGTCGCGCCTCGCTTTCTGTGGCGGTGTGTTCTTCCGCGTGTTCTTCGTGGCTTGATTCTGATGGGGCTTGTTCTCTTGGTTGCTCTCTTTCTCCTTCTTCGCTGTCGCTGCTGTCTCCGTCTAGCGATCCCCAATCGTCTCCTTGTAGTTCTCTTGAGTCGATGTCGCAGCGATAGTGTCTTCCGGCTGGTCTGACGACGTCCCACCGATTATCTATGGGGTTCCACGTAACCTCGGTCCAGCAGAAGTTGGAGTAGTTGAACTCAACTGGGCGATATCTGATCGCTTCCCCTGGGAAGTCTACAAAGTATCCGGTGTCTCCTCGATATTCTCTCCACCGGGCCGCGCCTAGGAATCTTTGTGGTACTGATCGTTCTCCTCTAGTTTCGAGGTGGTAAGGTCGAAAGTTTCTCCACTGGTCTCTTGTTGTGAACGCCACGGTTGGCTATCTTGGTCTTAATGTAACGCTACCACGGCGTTCAGCCCGACTTGAGCTCGTAGGAAGGCGTTCACGACTTAGCTGGTCTTAGACACTCGCGTAGTGTCTCAGTAATCCCGTAGAATACTACTAAGGCAATCCACAGAAGACGTCCCAATAGTACTAAGGCAACTCCGACTCGGCGCGTCGACAGGGCCAGGGTCTTAGACTCGAAGGTCAAGACTTAGAAGAGCGTCGTCCCCTAGAGAGGATAAGGGATGACAAGACTTCCAGAAGACGAATGAGAGAGTGGTATTAAGAAGAAGACCAAGATGGCGTATCTTGGTCTTTGCGTCCACTATTTATACATATTCCAGAGGTAGCTTTAAAGCTCCTCTTGTAAGTAAGTAACGAGTAGCGTTAGTAGCTCGAACCCTACTACCGCTATCCTAGGAATGAGTCATAGCAACTATCACATGCTACTGCGACTCCTGCTGACTGATCGTAAAGTCCGTGACTAATCTCCACTTACTAACGTAGCCACAACCGTATAGTAAGAGTCCACATCGATCTCCGTACCGTATTCTGAGTCCTTCCAAGTCCAACCGCGACACTTATCTATAGCAGTTACAACATTACTGCCAGTATGCTTTCCTACTATGGTAGTTAGGATACGTACTATACTGGGCGCAATTCGCCTCTGAGCGAAAAGTAGTCTCATGACTAAGTCGAAGTGGTAATTTACGTCAGGCGTATGTAAAAACGCGATATTGTAGACGCCTGTACTCATCACTTTTGCGCTTCCGGACATGGTGGGGCCATAGGGTATATAATGCCTCCTATGGGGAGGGAGGCGAATACAGATTCACTCTCTTTCTCACTTGTGCACCCTCTCCACTCTATAGTCTCTCAACCTACTCAAAGGTGAGGACACCATTCCTGATAGCTGCGTGCATTGCTGCGCTTCAGTCCGAGCCACAGACACCCAAGAAGCAGACACAGCACCCCCCTACACCCAAGATGCGAGCACATCATCAGTGTCAGTTGCCACAACAGAGGACAAAGTCTGACAAGCCTATGCACTCATTCAAGGCATGTCAGAAGAAGAAAAGAGATGTTACTATGCCCTTGACCAGGATTTTTGCAAAGCCGACCTATAAGAGCTGATAGGAAGGCTGATTCAATGTATAGTGTTCGCAATAGTGCCATGACAATCCAAGTCCTTGTTCGCCTATACTACAAAGAAGCTCGAGTAAATGTGCTCCTAGACAGCGGAGCTACAGACAACCTCATAGACTGAAACCTGATCCAGAAACTAGGACTAGGAACTACACCCCTACAACCCCCAATGATAGTCCGAAACGTAGATGGATCACTAAACAAAGATGGCACCATAACAGAAAAGTGCCAACTATGGATAAAAAGAGGAGAAAAGGAAACTGTGTTCCAATTTTTCGTGACCAGTCTAGGAGAAGATAGAATGATATTTGGCTACCCATGGTTCGAACAAGAAAACCCAGTCATCAACTGGAAGAAACAAGAATTAAAAGGAGAACCTGTCACTATCCTAACTGGAGGATATTGTTTTAGAAGAAAGCAACACCAAGAAGCAAAAATTGTGACAACTACCACAACCTTTGACCCAGTAAAAGAAACGGAAATACCAGAAGAATACCAACTCCACCACAAAGTATTCTCTGATGAAGAAGCACAACGCTTCCCCCCAGAAAGAGAAGAAGATCACCCCATCACACTGCGCCCAGATGCACCTAATAAAATCAACTGTAAAATATACCCACTCCCCCCACAAGAAGACGAAGCATTAAAAGCATACCTAGAGGAAAACCTAGCCAAAGGATACATCTATGAAGGAAGCTCCCCCTATGCATCATCCTTCTTCTTCAGAAAGAAAACAGATGGAGGGCTGCACCCCATCCTCGACTATAGACCCCTAAATGTGTGGACAGTAAAGGACACTTACCCCCTACCCCTCATATCTGATATCCTAACAAACCTACATGGGAAGACACTGTTCTCCAAGTTTGACATCAGGTGGGGGTACCATAACATCCGCATCAAGGAAGAAGACCAATGGAAAGTGGCCTTCAAAACACCTAGGGGATTGTTCATACCCAGAGTTATGACCTTTGGCCTCACAAACACACCAGCCACCTTTGCAAGAACAATGAGCAGAATACTTCGACCACTCATGGACAAGTACCCAAAAGAGTTGTTCGTCTATATGGATGACATCTTAATAGCCACAGAAGAAGACACCACGTGCCACAGACAGATTGTCCATGAGTTCCTAGAAATATGCAAAAAGGAATCCTATTTCCTCAAAGTGTCCAAGTGTGTATTCGAACAAAGAAAGATCCACTACCTAGGAATTGTCATAGATGGATCAAACGTCAAAATAGACCCAAAGAAGGTAGAGGGACTGAAAGAATGGCCAAGAGACATCAAATCAGTCAAACAAGCAAGAAGCATACTAGGGACACTAAGTTACCAGCGCCCCTTCATCCCCAACTTTGCCCACTTAGCAAGGCCTATCACAGACACAATAAAAACAAAGGAAGGCCCGTTTAAATGGATGGAAGAAGCAAAAGATGCCCTAGAGACCCTCATTGCACTTGTATGCGAAGACCCAGTCCTGTGCCAACCAGACATGAACAAACCTTTCGAACTAGAAGTGGATGCCTCCACTTTTGCCACAGGAGCGATCCTCACACAGAAGGATGACAGAAACAAACCCCAAGCAATAGGCTACTTCTCAAAGTCCTTCTCAGAAGCGGAGCACAATTATGACATCCATGATAGAGAACTCTTAGCGGTCATCTGAGGTCTGGAACACTGGAGACACCTACTCCTGGGATCACCCCATGAAATCACGGTGTTTATGGACCACAAGAACCTAGAATATTACTGACACCCTCGCCAAATCAACAGGCAAGTTGCAAGATACATTCCCAGACTGGCAGACTATCACATCAAACTCCACCACAAACCCAGAGCCCAGAACCATGCAGATGCCCTATCTAGACGCCCAGATCATGACACAGGGGAAGAAGACAACAGCAACATAACAGTCCTAACCCCAACCATCTTTGCAAACTCTGTACTCTCCATAAGGATAGATGACTGTGTCATGGCACACCAATTGGACCACCCAGACACTCTAGACGAATGGGCTGCCCCCTTTCAACTGGTGAAACATGGAAAGTACTGGTGGAAAGGCAACAAACTTGTGGTTGTGGACAACACACCACTAAAGAGGGGGGTAATTTCCCTGTTTCACAACACAAAGACTGCAGGACACCCCGGAATAACAAAGACCCTTTGGATAGTGTCACAAGACTTCTGGTGGCCAAACATGAAAGAAGACATATCCACATATGTAAAAGGGTGTGCCACCTGCCAAGCAAACAAGAACTTCCCTGGAAACCCGAAACCCCCAATATTCCCCATTAAGACAAACCCAGAAGCCCTCCCCTTTGAAACTATCGCTCTAGACTTCATCACAAAGTTACCACAATCAGAAGGACATGACACCATTCTCACCATCACGGATCATGACTGTTCTAAGGCTGCCTTCTTTATCCCATGCAATGAAACAATTGATGCAGAAGGTGTAGCAAAACTATATGCCAAGACAGTGTTACCACACTATGGCCTACCAAGAAGGGTCATCTCTGATAGAGACCCTAGATTCACAGCAAAGTTCATCAAAGAACTATGCAGAGTGCTTGACATCGAACAAAACATAAGCACCGCATACCACCCCCAAACAGATGGACAATCAGAACAGACAAACCAGTGGTTAGAACAGTACCTCCAGATGTTCATAAACCACCAACAAGACAATTGGACAGAGCTGCTACCACTAGCACAATACACCCACAACTCCTGGCCAAGCGCAACCACAAAGAAAGCACCCTATGAACTAATTCTGGGGTACATCCCAAGGATACACCAACCAGAAAGAATAGCAACAGTCCCAGGAACACAAAAAAGACTAGAACAAATCCAAGAAGCCAGAAGAGCAGCACAAGTGGCAATCACCCATGCCCAGTCACTCTACAAAGACTCCCCTCGTTTCCAACAATATACTGAAGGGGATACAGTGTGGCTTGATGCCAAGAACTTGAAGACAACGCACCCCAGTTTCAAACTGTCCCCAAAAAGATATGGACCCTTCAGGGTCACAAAAGAATCTCTGCTACTACATATGCCCTGAAACTTCCCCATCAGTGGAGAATCCACCCAGTATTCCATGCGTCACTTCTCATGCCACACAAAGAAACATCTATACATGGCAAAAGCTTTACAGAACCTCCCCCAGATCTGATAGAAGGAGAACAAGAGTGGGAAATTGAAAAGATACTAGAAACAAGACGCCACAGGAACCAATTACAGTTCCTGATCAAGTGGAAGGGATTGTAACATCTACCATGGATGTTGGCCTGACTTAGGCGTCGGTGTAACGTGGGTTCCCTTCTGGGTGGAAGCGGTGGTTATCCAGAGAGTCAGGAAAGACTGCGGGATGTCGCTGATAGGCACCGAGGTGGTCCTGAAAAGTGTAGAGGGGTAGATCAAGTGGAACGTTCGGAGGTGGACGAGGGACTTTCCGAATATATTGCCAACTGGGATGATCAACGATGTAATAGCACTTGTAGGGTCTTGCAACACGCGAGTTGAGGTATTCGAAGACGAGATGACATGTAGTACCGGGCGGGTAAGTTACGGTCAGCATATCCACCATTCACGAGGGAACTGGGGACGGAGGTCATGGGGATCCCTTCTTGGTCAGAGGGATATGCCGGAGCTAGATCACTTAAGGACTATCGCAAGTCCCTAGCACAGTTAGACAAGTGGAGGTAGTGGTATTGAAGAAGACCAAGATGGGGATCCTGGTCCGTGGTACTACGAGCTTAAATACATGTAAGGGAACTAGTTCTAGCTCTGCTTGAACTTGTACGTAGCCAATAGTGTAAGTAGCGTAAATCCTAGGACGGGGATCCTAGGAATCAGTCATCCACAATGTAATGCTAGTATCGTACAACAATAGAACTCGGAAGCATGCACATAAGCTGTATCACGTACAACAATAGGAATCATCAGTCAGCCAAAACACGAGGCGGATAAGATCCGAAGTCCATGACATATTACTCCTGATGTACCGAGTCATTGTGAATACGTCAGGGTTCACAACCGGGCTGGGCAGTCCGAGAACGAAACATAACATCACCCCCTTTTCAGGGTCAAGCCCCAGCTTGGCCGCGCATGATCGCCAGGGGGTTGGTGCCCACTTCCCTTAGGGCTCGAATTCACGCTATCTCTTCCGCATCTTCCTGGGCTTTGGGTCCATGATGCAGCGAGGCGCGCTCATTCTCAATGCAGTCCACCGCATGAGCTCGTTGAAGTCGAGCAATGCACCGGTTTCGCTCGATCTCGATCCTCTCCAACTTCATCTGTTCCGCAGCGACGCGATGCTGTTGTGCACACCATCCCAGCATCATGCATCGGTAACGGTGCACTTCGGCGATGAGGGTCGCATCCTTCATGTGAAGGAGCGCCTGGTCTACGGAATCCACTAATCCCACGTCGGAGAGCAGGAACGTGAGGTCGTCGTTGGAGTAAGTGGGGGAAGAGGACTGCTCGTCGTAGTATGGGGTGGCATGTACTGGCTTTCCGTACTGCTGGTTGCACCCGCTGCGGAAGGCCAATATGAAGGGGTCGGCGGTGAGGATGAGTTGAGTAAAGCGGGCTGGCCAAAGACATTCCTGAGCGTCTCGAATCTGAAAAGGGATGTAATGAACTCCCCTGTTGTATTGGTACCCCCGGGGTGGGGGTGTCTCCGGCTGATCCTCGGCCTCCTGCACATATTCCTCTTCTTGATTTGCGCAAAGCGTGGGTGGATGTGATGCCGGTAGTGTGATAGCTTCCCCGGTGGGTCCGCATAGCGGGGGGGTTTCCGAGTGTGTTGTGGTAAGATGGGTGGCATAACGTAGATATTGATGCGCTTCGAGACGTTCGGCTGGGTTGTACGGGTCCCCACCCTCATCGGGCCCCGGTGGGGTCGCTGGTTGGCTGGGCACATAGCCCTGTTCGTCGCCCGCTGGAGTAGGCGCTCTGGTTGGGACATAGTTGCTTCCGAGTCTGCTGGGCTGGTTGGTCTCAGAATAAAGAGTGGGGGACGGCGAAGGAACTCGGGATGACGGGGTGGAAGGAGGACGATCTCCTCACTGGTGAAGGGCGAGGGTAGACGACAGGGGTGATGGTGGCGTGGACTGTACTCAGTAAGGTGTGGATAGTTCGGTGTTGACGACATATCGGAAGTTGACTGGGGAGGAGGGACACATGAGTAGTGGTGGTGAGAGGGAAAGGGGATAGGGACGTCTCTTGGGATTTCCCTGCGCTTATATGTGTTTCTCTGGTGGGGTTGGAATTTTTGAATTTCCGAATTGCGTCGTCCGCGAACACGTCATCCTTGTCGACCCACTGGTTGTCCGAGTCCGGATATCCCTTCCATTTGACCAAATACTGCAGTTTGCAACTTCTGCTGAACCATCGAGAGTCTAGAATCTTCTCGACCTCGTATTCTTCTTCGCCACCGACTAGATCCGGTGGTGGGCGCTGATAGTTAGGTCCATGTGTGGGTGTTTTGTGATAGGGTGTAAGGAGGTCCACATGGAACACTGGGTGGATCTGCCACTGTGTGGGAAGTTCTAGGCGATAGTTGACTGCAGACATCACCTGGACAACCTTGAATGGGCCATGGCGTCTGGCCGCTAGTTTTGCCGTTGGCTGGTGCGTACGTAGGTGGCGTCCTTCTAGCCATACTTGATCCCCTTTTTGGAACTTGGGCGTATCTTTTGCCTTGATCCACCCCTGCTGCGCTTTGATCATCAGTGATTGCGCACGCTTACAGAGTTCCTTGAACTGTTTGACCCTGAGCGCCACGTGTGGAATGGGTGATGGCCTATCGGTCCAATCAGCACGAGGGTTGTATCCCATGAGGAGCTGGAATGGGGATTCTTTAGTGGTTTCACTTGGCCAATTATTATGCGTGAACTCAGCCATGGGGAGGTAGTGGATCCAGTCATCCTGCCGTTCGTTGACCCAGAATCGTAGGTACTGCTCTAACCACTGATTGGTGCATTCGGATTGTCCATCTGTGCACGGGTGGTAGGCCGTTGAGATATTCTGCTCAATTCTGAGGATCTTGCATAGTTCGTGCGTGAATTTTGATGCGAATCGCAGGTCTCTGTCGCTGATTATCTTGCCGGGTAATCCAAATCAGGGGAAGACATGTTTTACATACAGGGCGGCAGTACCTTCCGCCAATATCTCTTCTTGGCAGGGGATGAATAGAGACATCTTCGTGCAGTCATGATCCGTTATTGTAAGGATCGTATCACAGTCCTGTGCCACAGGGAGTTTAGTGATAAAGTCAAGAGCGATAGTTTCAAACGGCATAGCTTCCGGTTTAGGGAATATTGGGCGCAGTGGTGCTTTGACGGCCCTGGTGTTGACCTTGATTCTTTGACAGTCGGCGCAGCCCTTAACGTAGTCCATGACTTCTTGGCGCAGTCCAGGCCACCAGTAGTATTGTTCCACGAGTTTGATGGTTTGGCTGATTCCAGGGTGTCCATATACAGGAGGGTTATGGTGCGTTTTGATGATTTCACGTTTCTCATGGAGACCTCCGGTGACTGCATGTCTTCCGTCTTTGTACCATGTGCCTTCGATTAGTTTGAGACCATGTGGGTCTACCCATGGGCGTATCTTGTCAGCGTCTTATGCATATATCGGGTTGATCTTTTCCATTTCTTGTACTGATATGGTGGCGTTGATTCGGAGTGGATCTTCGGTGGTGTCCAATGATGTAGCCCTGACGAAGACCTCGTCTGGTAATACCGTGACATGTTTGTTGTCACCTTCTCCTTGGTCGTAGTCCAGGCATCTAGATAAGGCATCGGCTCTTCTGTTTGCCGTCCCCTTAATATGGTGAATCTCGATGTCATATTCAGAGAGTTCGAGTACTTCCCGGGCTACTCAGCGACTTATCTTTTGTGGGGAGCGCCAGTATTGTAGGTTCATATGATCCGAGAAGACTTTGATCTTGTGTGGAGATCCCGCTAGATAGTGTTGCCAGTTCCTGAGTGCTTTAACGATTGCCAAGAGTTCCAGATCATAGATGTCGTAGTTCCGTTCCACAGCGCTGAGGGTGTTTGAATAGTACGCGATAGGGTGTCTTTTGCCGTCTTCTTTGTGTTGGAGTAGTACTGCTCCTACTGCGAATCCTGATGCGTCCACTTCTAGTTTGAATTGATCTTCTAGATTGGCATGCGCGAGTACCAGTTCTTCCGTGACGAGTTTCTTGATTTTGTCGAATGCTTCTTGTTCTGCAGTTGTCCATGTCCATTTGACGTCTTTGCGTGTGAGTTTGTTGAGGGGTCATGTGTAGGTGGCAAAATTTCTGATGAAAGCGCAGTAGAAGTTGCAGAAACCTAGGAAGGATCGCACCTGTTTGACATTCTTTGGGGTGGGCCATTCTTTGATGCTGGAAATTTTGACGGGGTCCATGTGAGTCACCCCCTTTTCAATGATTACCCCCAGGTAATCGATGCAAGGAGCGTGGAAGATGCATTTCTCCGGTTTGAGGAAGAGGTCGTTTTGTTCTAGTAAGTCCAATATGTCGTGTACCGCGTCGATGTGTGCCTGTTCGTTAGACCGTGTAGCGATGCCGATGTCGTCCATGTATACCCTAATGACTGTCCCCTTTGTTTCGTGATAAGCGATGAGGTCTTTGCAGATTTCGTTCATCATGGTTTGGAAGGTTGCCGGGGAGTTTGTTAGTCCGAAGAACATTACCGTAGGTTCGAAAAGTCCATAACACGTTTTAAACGCTGCTTTCTCCTGGTCCCCTTCTTTAATGTGCACGTTGTTATACCCCCAGCGGATGTCAAGTTTGGTGAATATAAACGCTCCACTGAGGTCGGCGATGAGTTCGGGTATGAGCGGGAGAGGGTATTGATTGCGTATGGTCCATTTGTTGATGTTTCAGTAGTCCTGTACTGGGCGTAGTTTTCCGTCCTTCTTTTTGATAAAGAAGAATGATGAGGTGTACGGGGATTTAGAGGGTCTAATGTACCCTTTGGCCAGTTGTTCGTCGATCCATTCTTTTAACGCTTTATCTTCTGCTTGGCTCATTGGGTAGACCTTGCAGTCAATGGTGTCCGGAGCATCTGGTTTAAACTCGATGGCGTGATCCCATGGTTTGGAGAGGGGAAAGCGGTGAGATTCTTCTTCGCTGAAGATCTTGACGTGTCGCTGATATTCCTCTGGGACGGCCTTCTTTTCCATGTACTGTTGCGCTTCAATTGCCAGTTCAGTGGACGTGGTGGCTCGTAATCGCATCGTTTCCAGGTCGCATTCTTGTCGTAGTTGTTCTTCGATACGCTGCTTACTGGGTATTCCTAGCAACTTCTGGACTACCAGTCAGGCGATGATGGGATCTATACGTAGTTTGGTGGGGTTGATAGTACGAAGTACCACTGGATACTCAGCTTTGTTAAGGGTAGCAGAGGCCCATTGAATGTCAGGCTGGAACGTAGCCAGCCAGGGGTATCCTAGGATGATGTCTTCTCCTCCTATGTTGGTGACGAGGAATCTCATGTCCTTCTTGACCCCTTTGGTTTCAACTTCTAGATCCACGCAATGGGTTATCTTGCCCCCTTTGTTTTGCGTGCCGTCAATGTTCCAGATCTTTTGATGACGGTCTAATTCCTTGAGGCCTAGCTTCATTCTTCTTGCAAAATCCGGATGGATAAAGTTATTAGTGGCTTCGGAATCCACTAGTGCTCGTTTATCGGCCATGGCGTAACTTGCGCGCAATGAAACTGGAACATGCATAGATTGATAGCGCATTATGAACACAGAGTTACACCGTAATGCCCTCACCCAGGCTGTCAGGTTCAGGCGCTTTGAAAATCCTCTCACCCCATTAAGTCCCGTACTACCAGGTCCCTGGCTTCTTCATTAAGGTTTTGGACTCCGTTTGTTACGTTTCATTCTCGGACTGCACAGCCCGGTCGTGGACTCTGACGTATTCGCGATGACTCGGTATGTCAGTAGTAATGTGTCATAGACTTCGGATCTTGTTGCCTCGTGTTTCAGCTGACTGATGATCCTCCTTGTCGTACGTGATATGTCTTATGCGTGTGTTCCCGAGTTCTATTGTTGTACGATACTGGTGTTACATGGTAGATGACTGATTCCTAGGATCCCTGTCCTAGGATTTACGCTACTTATGCTGTTGGCTACATACAAGTTCGAGCAGAGCCGGAACTGGTTCCCTTACATGTATTTAAGCTCGTAGTATTACGGACCAGGATCCCCATCTTGGTCTTCTTCGAATACCACTCCAAACCTTGTCTTCTGTACTAGGAGTTCTCGGAACTCCTACGTGAGCTAGCTCCGGCATATCCTTTCTGACCAAGAGGGATCCCCGTGACTTCTATCCCCAGTTCCTCTGTGAATGGTGGACTCTCCGACCGTGACCTATCCACCCAAAACCACGTGTCATCTTGTCTTCGAATATCTCAATTCCAGAGTCGCTCGCCCGTACAAGTGCTATTACATTGTCGACAACCCGCATTGGAGGTATATCCGTAAAGTCCCCGAACCCCCTCCAAACGTTCCCCTTGACCTACCTCTCTATACCTATCGAGACCATCTCGGAGCCTATCAGCGGCATCCAGCAGTATTCCCAGACAGCCCCAACAACCATCGATTCCAACCTGAAGGGAACCCACATTATACCGACGCCTAAGTCAGGTCAACGTCCGTGGTAGACGTTACACCGTTTATCCAGCTGGTTGCCCGCTCTTGAGGGGTCTCAGTGGTGGCGCAGGTGCTGCGGCTGCTGCCGCCGTCTTCTTCAAACTGAATCAGAGGTTCTTCGTGGACACTTTGTACCTCTTCGATGAATGCGCCACGTCCTTGGCAAGGTTGCCAGTTTTGGTTGGGACATGGGCGGCGTGGTTGGAGGCAGTTGCGGGACATGTGACCGAGCTTTCCACAATTGTAACAATTGATATTCTTCATATCTACGATCCCTCTTCCTTGGGGACGTCCTCCCTGGGGGGTGTATGGTGCCTTGGTGTAGTCGATTTCCTCGGATCCCATGAGGCAAGCACGGACTCTTCCCAGGGTGGTGTCCATTGTGTCTGGGTGGTTCCGGAAGGCTTGCCATCCCTGTCGGGGTTGCTGTGGGTGGTTTGGGGCATTGAATGTCCTCGGAGAGGTATTGCCCTGCTGTTCGAGTACTGCTACCTTCCATTGGGTGTAAGTGTTTGGGCTGTGGAAATTATACACATTCTTGTACAGCTCCATGGGGAGCCTGCTGGTAAACTTGTCAAGGACAAGGGAGTCGTCGAATCGGTACCCTGCCTCTCGGACTGCTTTCTCGAACTTGGCGATGTAGGAGTCGATATCTTGTCCTTCCATTCGGAATCCCTTCTGCAGGTCTTGCTGCGCGCGTTCTCTTTCGAGGGTATCGGCAAAGGTATTGTGGAATCCAAGTTCGATTGCCTCCCAGATCCATTTGTTGTAGGGCCCATGTTTGGCTTTGTATGCCTTGACCCATTTGGTGGTGGACAAGACCCATTCATTGATGTGTTCTCCCTGGATGTAGGTCAGGAAGATTAGTGCTTTTTGGTATGGAAGGGTGAACGCAGGGTTGTCGTAGTTGGTCTTGACGAAAAGTTCCCATTGAGTAAGGAACTGCTGGACTTTGGTGCGATCTCCAGTGAATACCAGAGGTTCCCTGCCCATAAACGTCTCGGGCTTGGTTCCGCTGGAGACATTTGGTCCTGTGAAGAGGGGTCCTCCTGGATCTCCTCCTCCTCCTCCGCCTCCTCCTCCTCCACCTTCTCCTCCTGGCAGGCCTTCTCCGCGGCTGATACGCGTGGGTTCTTGGAAGGTGGTGGGTTGTTCGGTGATAGTGGTCGTCATGTCTGTGGGGATGGACTCAGCTAGTATTCCCAACTGGGTTTCTTCTTCTTCAGCTTGTGCCTCGAGGATTCGAATTTCCTCGGGGTTGCTGGCAAGTGACGGAGACGGAGCAGGTGTTTTGGGAGTGGGGGATCAAACAGGTTCTTCTTCTTCTCCGTCAAGGGGTCCCCACTGATCTCTTGTGGTTACTTCACTTTGGAGTACATCGAGGTGGAGGCTTGAGCCTGCGGGTCGGACTACTTGTAGTTTGTAGTGGAGTGCGTCCCACTTGAGTTCGGTCCAACAGGTGTGTTCGAAGTTGAATTCTACTGGGATGAGTCCTGTAGTACCGTCTTTGTAAGTGTAGGAGATGACGTAGCCTGGGTCTCCTTGTTTGGTTTGCCAAAATGCTCCTTTGCGATATTGCTTAGGGACGTTGCGTTCCCCTCTTCTGTCGATATGATACGGTCGGAATGGGATCCAGAGATCTCGGGTTGTTACTGCTGTGGAAGCCATGTTGAAGGATCTTGGTCTTAATGTAACGTCTACCACGGATGTTGGCCTGACTTAGGCGTCGGTGTAACATGGGTTCCCTTCTGGGCGGAAGTGGTGGTTATCCAGAGAGTCAGGAAAGACTGCGGGATGTTGCTGATAGGCACCGAGGTGGTCCTGAAAAGTGTAGAGGGGTAGATCAAGTGGAACGTTTGGAGGTGGACGAGGGACTTTCCGAATATATTGCCAACTGGGATGATCAACGATGTAATAGCACTTGTAGGGTCTTGCAACACGCGAGTTGAGGTATTCGAAGACGAGATGACATGTAGTACCGGGCGGGTAAGTTACGGTCAGCGTATCCACCATTCACGAGGGAACTGGGGACGGAGGTCATGGGGATCCCTTCTTGGTCAGAGGGATATGCCGGAGCTAGATCACTTAAGGACTATCGCAAGTCCCTAGCACAGTTAGACAAGTGGAGGTAGTGGTATTGAAGAAGACCAAGATGGGGATCCTGGTCCGTGGTACTACGAGCTTAAATACATGTAAGGGAACTAGTTCTAGCTCCGCTCGAACTTGTACGTAGCCAATAGCGTAAGTAGCGTAAATCCTAGGACGGGGATCCTAGGAATCAGTCATCCACAACGTAATGCTAGTATCGTACAACAATAGAACTCGGAAGCATGCACATAAGCCGTATCACATACAACAATAGGAATCATCAGTCAGCCGAAACACGAGGCGGATAAGATCCGAAGTCCATGACATATTACTCCTGACGTACCGAGTCATTGTGAATATGTCAGGGTTCACAACCAGGCCGGGCAGTCCGAGAACGAAATGTAACAGGATACTCCGATGCACATAACAGTTGGGAACCGGAGAAGAACCTCAATGCCCCAGAACTTATTCAGGAACACTTTGAGCGCAACCCCAGAAATGAGGGAGCAAAGAAATGGTTAAAACGAAAAGAAGTAGTTGTACAAACAGTCACCACACTTCCCACTCACTCAAACACAATGCCCTCTTGCTCCTTCTCTGTAGAATGCCTCGTTGCTCGTGCCATGGAAAGAGGCTCCTTCGACAAGACCCCATCCGTCTCTTCCTCCTCAGACCACTCCCCCCAGCGCATGCGTTCCTTGTCTCCTACTGTCCACCACCCTCAGCCCATCGACCCCACTATGCCAAGCGTCATAGAAACAGAAGAAGGAGCAGTTCTCCATGTCCCTCCCCCAGGATTCACTGCTCCTCCCACTCCAGAAGTCCAGCGTGCCAACACCTCTCCCCCAGACCCCAGAAATGCTATCCTCAGGATCAGGGAAATCATCAATGACCCAGTGATGGACGCTCTACCTATCAACTATGATAGGATGCACATCCAGGAGAATGATGATGACCCAGGGTTCCCTTTCTTTGTCAATGACCCCTGGAGCACTCGCTATGTCCACTTCCTCATCCCAGACAACACCAACCCTTCCTCCTTCCAACACAAAGACGCCAAGTACATCCGGATCAGTGACAACAAAGAAGATGCCATTGGCACCTTAGGCAAAGACCTCCCTCGTTATGGACTACCCCTCTTCCTCCTCCCTTGAGACAATGACCCAGAAAATCCGGCACCCCCCATCTCTCCAGCACAAATGGAGAACTTCAAAGAGGGCCATGCTCTAGCTGCCAAAGTAGATGAGGTACTAGAAAACCTGAACAACAACTGCCTCACTGCCGAGGTCCACAGAGCCTGCAGACTCTTGCGGAACCAAGAAGCCATCCAGAAACAGGTGAACGACCTGTACAACACAATGGCCCCCCTCAAGAGACACCTATTAGACATTGACATGCAACTAACAAGTGCTAGGCGATGCCTACAAGAACACAAAGCACTGGTTCGCATATCTGACTGGTGGAACATCCTCCACCCTCCTTCACCTCCTTCTCCACTGGTGTCCACACTCCACTTCCACACTATGCCACAGCTCCATGATGAACCTGAGGGACCTAGCCCTTCGGGAGAAAGGAAGAAGAAGCGCAAGCACAAGAACAGCACCATCAAGCTCTGCTTCAGATGTCAATCTGAAGACCACCTCTCCTTCACCTGCCCCCGTTATCCTGTTTCACTTCGCTCCATTTGTCTTTTATTTTGTTACCAAAGGGGCTATCAATGTTAGCCACCCTAGACTCCACTTCTACATCAGTGCCTTGACTTGTTTCGGCTCTTTACTTCTGTGTGGACTTGTGTTCATGTTGTTTGGAACCTTGTCCTATTTAAAGCTGTACTTTAAACTGTAGGAAGCCAGACTTGGCTTCATTTGCAATCTAGCAACCTTGCCTTTGCTCCTTGGTGTGACTCAGCCTTTCCCCTCTTCTTGTGCATCCCCTACCTCTGTCCCTAACCCGGACACCCTCAAAGTCTTTGCAGTTGAACTATATCAACACGTCACACCTGTTAGACTCTGTGTACTTGCAAGACTGAGTATAGAGAAGTGTCAGACACTTCAGGCGAGGAGCCCTAACTACAGAGTAGTGGGACATATCGTGCCACACCCCAGACCACTCGTATTTCATAGCAATAAGACAATAGATGTCTTTGCTTGATACTTGTGTGATATCGAACCCCTCAAACCCATGTCCCTGCTAGGACGTAACTGCCATGTCTGCTCTACCCCAGAAATGGGAGCACCTCATTCCTGTCATGTGCAATAATCTTGCCTTGGCAGATCTTGAGCTCACTACTGTATTGGCTTGCGTTGAAAGCCAATATGAGACTGAAACTAATCGCGGACAGCATAAGGCCGCTCATAATGCGCAGAAGCTTTCTGCCGTTAAGTGGAAGCGTACAGACCCTCACTTCTTGAAGCAGGGTTCTTCATCACAGCGGCCTAGCACCCCTGGCCCATCCACCCAGCAGCAGCCTAATAGGCAGCGTGGAGGGCATGGTTCTGGAAGAGGCAAGGCTAAAGGGAAGGGCAAGGCACCTGCACGTGCTCCACAGCACTCGCATATTGCCTCTGTCGCCGCACTACCACCCCCTACTTCTCACAAGGTGACTCATATTGGGTCATCTGGTGTCACCATGAGGACCGAAGTCGAATCACCCTCTCCTCAGAGGACTTTGGGTTTCTTCCCTTCGGTCAATAAGGCATTGACGCTTACTGAATGGCTGGATGTACCTGCTACAGTCCAGACTGTAAAGATGCTTGAGCAGCACTTTGCTGACATTGACGTCCTCATGAAACCTCATCTCAAGACGTTCATGGAAGAGGAGTATGACTCCGATTTCGACATCGATATGACACAGCAGCCTTCAGGCAGCGCTCAACCGATCATGAACACCGATGGACTTGATGACACCGAGATTTTTGGTGAGCATTCTAATGCTCTCCAAATTGACTTGTTGGATCTGACTGTAAGCAATGGGGGTTCTGATACAGAGAACCGTGCCCCCATGCCTCCTTACATCAACCCAGCTTCTATTGTCGAAGTGACAGTCAGGTGGGCTACTACTGGCAAAGGCCGCTTCCCTTGATCTCGTTCTAACAAACAGATTGAATCTATTTGGCGTAGCAACCAACAGTACCTTTGAGATAATGGCAGAGAAACACATCCCTATTTCAATGCCCTCATCTCTCCTTTGGTCTCAATAGGCCGCTCCTTGACTCCAGAGTCTTTCTTGACTGGCCCAGATACTGAGATCCTCGATTGGGGATCATGTGATGAAGAGTACATCTTTTCTTCACTTTGCGCACCACATGCTGATAACATTACAGAATTAGTCCCGCCCCTAAGAAGACCAAGGGTTGGCATCTGTAATAGTATCGTATATCTACAAGAATTGCATGTAGTAGCACCGAAGTCACTCAAAATGTACAATTCTAGTAGCGCTCTCCTTGATTCTTTTGAGTGTGAGCACAATGAGTACTTCAGTCAATGCACTAAGTGTTTAGAGCATATGAAAAATATGTGGCTTCTTGATTCCGGAGCATCAGCGCACTTCACTAATCAACTTAGTGACTTCATTGACTATAAGCCAACTGCTCAGTCTGATAAGATTCCTGTAAAGACTGCCACTCATACTCTATATGTTGAAGGGACCGGAACTGTCTTGCTTGAGCATTACATTGCAGACAAACCTTGTGATCACACGGGTATATCTGGTTCTGTACATCCCTAGAATGAGCACGCGTCTTCTATCTATGGGAGTCTTCTTACAGCAAGGTTTGCGCGTTTTGGGGAATTCGCAGCATATTAACTTGCTACGTAAAAAGAAAACAATTGTCCAATGTAAACCCCTTCTTCACAGACAATCGTTATATTGGCTAGATGCCTCTATATCCACTCTAACTGAGTCGCTTATTGCAAACCAGTCTGCATTATCTAATGTAGACTATGACCTTATGCATCGTCGCCTCGGTCACCCATCTAAAGAGGTTCTAAGACAAGCTAAGGAAAACACTAAGGGCTTTCCAGAAGGGATTACTATTCCCACCTCTGATGTAATATGTCCTGGGTGCGTGCAAGGCAAAATGCCTGCTGCCTCACATCCTCCATCTGTTACAAGGGCTAAAGCCTCTTTCAATCAGATTCATTCCAATTTGAAAAGCTTCCCTATACCATCATACCACAAATATAAGTATTTTATTGTCTTTTTTGACGATTATACTTCATTTGCATGGATCACTCTTTTACAGGACAAAGCCTCTGCTATTACTGCCTTAAAGCAGTGGCTTGTGTTAATTAAAAATCAATTTAAGCACTACCATAAAAGAATGGATGTCCAATGCTGGTGGTGAATACAAATCGGATGCTTTCCTAAAGCAGCTTAAGGATGCCGGCATAACAGTGCTACAGTCTGTGCCACATACACCACAGCAGAATGGGCGCACTGAGGCACTTTATGCACACCATAATGGACAAAGCTCAGGCCATGCGCCTTGATGCTGTTTACCACAGAGCTGGTGGGAATTTGCAGTCCAACACGCTGCACATTGTTACAATAGAACCCCCATAAGTCGCCTTCAATGGCAGACTCCTTACAAACTATTACACAATGGAGTCCCTGATATATCGCATCTTAGAGTATTCGGTTGTGGTGCCTATGTGCACATTCCAGAAGCTTGCCAGGTGAATAAACTTTCCCCTAAAAGCGAGCTCATGATCTACCTTGGTAGAGGACCTGGAATGAAGGCTGATGTCTTCATGCGCACACCAAATACCTTGTTCTATTCAGACAAGGCACTCTTTGATGAAGCTCTATTTCCTAGGTGTCCTAAAGACAATCCTAGATGTGAGCCCCGAGGTGTAACTCAGTTAGATGATACAGTTCCCCATGAGCTGTCTAAAGACTATACCACTCCTGGTGATGATGACGACCCACCACCTGAGCCTCCTATTACCAAAGGGAGAAGCGCTCCCCAGCCGGCCGCTGGACCCCCTCCTAGTACTCATACTAGAGGGATTGGATCACAGCTACCTCCGCCTTTACCCCCTGACCCAGTACCTGGTCCTAGTGAACCTAGGCAATCGGGGCGTACAAGGAAATTAGTTACTCGTCCTGATAATGTCTATGGGGATAGGCCCCCTACTACAATTATTCAAGACATTGCACGGATTCGCACATGGCAACAAATGACACAGCCACAGCAGGGTAGCTCCCAGCAGCGTCCATGTCAAGATCAGACAGTCTCAGGTGATGATCCTGAAAAAGCCAGTTCTGATTCTTCCAGTGCACAGAGTGATACTCCGCAGGATTCAGATGAAGTAGATCAGCAATTGCTGATCTGCCTAGCTCAGGAAGGGGGAGTCAGATTTCTAGATCTTCTGCTCGCCAAAGCAGTTTCACCAGTGGATCTAGAATCACCTGATACCTCTAATATTCGTGAATGGACCTATAGGGACATTCTTAAAATGCCAAGTGAACCCCAGGAGGAGTGGCATAATGTGTGCCAAGAAGAGCTTGCTTCTCTTCGGAAATGCAAAGTCTATGATCTTGTTAACCCACCGAAAGGCTGATCAAGAATAGATGGGTATTTGACTTAAAGTCAGATGGCCGTAAAAAAGCCAGGCTAGTTCCCAAAGGCTTTTCTCAGGTTGAAGGCATAGATTATGACAAAATATTCTCGCCAGTGGTACAGTTTGAGACTGTCTGGATGGTGCTCGCGCTTACAGGGCTGAAGGATTGGCACATCTCTAGACTTGACATCAAAACTGCCTTCCTGTATGGAGACCTTGATGAGGAACTCTACATGGAACAACCTGAAGGGTTTAAAGACCCTAGCCAACAAAATAAAGTCATGCGCCTTAGGAAAGCTATTTATGGACTTAAACAAGCTGCACTCACTTGGTGGAGAGCGCTGGATAAGTCTATGAGCACCCTTGGCTGCACACGGCTTCAATCAGACTCAGGTCTGTTTGTGAATGAAGACAAAACAATCGTAGTCATTGTTTATGTCAATGACGTCCTCTTCCTTGGAAAAAGTAAAAAGGACATAGCATCCCTGAAGAGATGCTTCATGGAAATATGGGAATGCAGAGACCTTGGTGATACCAAAGAGTTCTTACACATGTGCATACTACGCTCTAAGGGTAGACTCCTACTAGATCAGCAGGACTACCTTCAGAAAGTGCTGCAGCGTTTTAATCTGATTAATGCCAAATCAGTACCCACTCCACTACCGGAAGGGTATCATCCATCCCCTAATAAGGGAACTGCAACCCCAGAACTCCAAGCGTCCTACCAACAAGTGATAGGATCTCTCCTATACATTATGATTGGTACACGACCAGATATTGCCTATGCTGTTACAAAAATGGCGCAGTTTGCTGCCAACCCATCTGAGGACCATTACAAGTGTGCACTTTACATATGCCACTATTTAGTTGGTACCTCGAACTATGCTTTAGTCTTTGATGGCAAAAGCAATGGTGGTATAATAGCATACGCAGATTCTGATTGGGCTTCTGACCCGGTCACCAGAAAGTCCACTACGGGCTACTTAGTAAAAATGGCAAATGGAGTATTCTGCTGGAATTCTAGAGTGCAGAAATCTATTGCGCTCTCATCCACTGAAGCAGAGTACATGTCGCTGTGTGATACAAGCAGACAATTGGTCTGGATTTGCTCACTCTTTAGTGAGCTTGGAATAAACCTTGGACCAATTCCATTGTGTGGAGATAATCAAGGCTCCATATTTTTATCTTCTAATCCTGTTCAGGAAAAATGGATCAAACACATTGATCTACATCACCATTACATTCATGATGTGATCCGTGAAAAGAAGATAGAATTATTCTTCATTGAAGGAGCTGAGAACCCCACTGATCTTTTTACTAAGAATCTGGGTTGCATTAAGTTCCTTAAGTTCAGGGAACAACTAGGGCTAGAGTTTGGCTATTTGCCACCTGTGCACACCATGTCTGATGATGGTGACTCGTGAAGGAAGTTATAGAGAAGCTTGTCTGCTCTTCGGAGCATATGTTTCTCTACGTCCTCTGTGTCCATCACTTCTTCTTTGTGAAGAACAGAACAGGACAGAATCACCGTTTTCTCTCCTAAGACATGATGCGATGTCACTTCATTAGCAGACACCTGACTCTAAGCCTTATTGAACTCTGCAAGGTAGTTCACATGTCCTGTCCCTGATGGGGGACATAGTAATGACACTCCAAGTTGGAAGATATCATTAATGATCATCATTCACAACTTAATGAGACATGTTAGAGACAGTTGTAGTCTCACCGACTCTTACGCAACCCTCACTTGATGCTCATCCCCAACTGCTCATGAGGTTCTTGCTATTTGCTTAGACTGCGCTTTAATTAGCTGCACTAAGCAAGGGGGAGTGTTGGAATGTAATAAGTATGTAAGGCCCTTATCTATAGCAGTTACAACATTACTTCAAGTATGCTTTCCTATTACAGGTAGTTAGGATACGTACTATACTGGGCACAATTTGCCTCTGAGCGAAAAGAAGCCTCATGGCTAAGTCAAAGTGGTAATTTACGTCAGGCATATGTAAAAACGCAATATTGTGGACGCCTGTACTCATCACTTTTGCACTTCTGGACATGGTGGGGCCATAGGGTATATAATGCCTCCTATGGGGAGGGAGGCGAATACAGATTCACTCTCTTTCTCACTTGTGCACCCTCTCCACTCTATAGTCTCTCAACCTACTCAAAGGTGAGGACACCATTCCTGATAGCTGCGTGCATTGCTGCACTTCAGGGTTAAGGGGGAACTGGTGTGGAGTAAGTTCTGCTTGGAGATGGCTAACATACTCAATCAGGTAGAGGAGATGCAATTGGAATGGATGGGTGGAACAGGACTTCACTGGCATTGTAGGTGCTGCAGCTGAAAAGGGGGTGGTGTTACAGTTGCGAGAAATGTCTCTTACTATATGGTTATGAGTATAATAGTAAGACATGATTAGTCATGGACAAGTACCATCAGTCAGCCTTGCTGTAGTAGCATGTGATACTATGACTTGATCCTAGGATAGCTGTAGTAGGGTTCAAGCTACTTACACTAGAGCATATTGGACTTCATAGAGGAGCTTCAAGGCTGCCTCTTTAATGTATAAATAGTGGACTCAGAAGACCAAGATATGCCATCTTGGTCTTCTTCAAATACCACTTTCACCTTCTCTTCTCTTTGGGTTTTCATACCTCAAGTCTTTCATCTTTGTCTTAGACTTCAAGCTTAAGGAGTTACACTGGCCCCACATTGAGTCTTGGTGGCCTTAGTGTTGACAGCACACACAGTATGAGTTGCCTTAATAGTGGCATATGGGATACTTTTGACATTGGAATATGTCTATTCCCTCAACTGCTAAGTTGTGATCACTGTTTTGAAGTCCAAGTTGGACTCCCACCATGGTAGCATTACACTGCACCTGATAACCTTGGGGTGATGCCAAGCAGCCTCATATGGCTAAAGCAATTAACTGGCAGACTGCAAAGACCAGCACATAAACATAGGGTTAACCTATGGGTCACATATGGGACTAAACAGATTTATACTACTATGTTGTCCCAACTCACTACACTTGTCCCTGTCTTCAATGGCTCTAACTGATCACAGTCTGTACAAGTATAAGTACGAGGTTGAATTGTCTGTAGATACTTTGTCTCAGCTTTGTCAAACCCACACCAAAAAACGTCAAACAGGTGCGATTGTTCCTAGGATTTTGTAACTTCTACCACACTTTCATTTGAATAACTGGGCCTCTTGGTCCATGCAAATGACTACTTTATTTATGTTGCATGGGCTCTGGGGCTATGTTTATGGCTCCATCCCACTGCTGATGCTGCTGATAGAGCAGCTTGGATGCAAAGTGATGAGATGGCAAGGGGTACTCTTACCTTTTGCCTGCTATACAGCAGGCAGTTACCAGAGCAACTTCTCAGGTGTAACGTCTACCACAGACATTTGCCTGACTTAGGCACTATTTGGTTGTGGATTCCTGGTTTGGTAGTAGCAATGGTTTGCTCAGACTTGGGGGAATGCTGCAGGGTGATGATGAAAGTGTCCAAGAGAGTCTTTGTATGCAAAGAGGTTGTGGCCTTGTGGGATGTCGCTGGGCAGAGCATTGATGGGTTCAAGGTCAGTCCACTCGGTGGAGTTGAGAATGTGGAAGAACTTATAAGGGCATGTGGTGTGGGTGTTGAGGTAAAGGAATACATGGTCCCATGTAGTATCCTCAGGGTAAGATACCATCCAACAACTTGGAATGGATCAACAAGTATCATGGGGATCCCTTTGGTCTGAGGGATATGCCAGACAGAGTTCATGAAGGGACTCTTGGCCCTTGTATAGACGAGAGAAGAGAGTAGTAATTGAAGAAGACCAAGATGGGGATCCTGGTCATACTACTGGGAGTTTATATACATACAAGGGAGTTATTCTGAACTCTGCTGGAAACATATCCTAGCCAATAGCGTAAGTAGAGCAAACCCTACTACAATGATCCTAGGAATCAGTCATTATATTGTAATATCATACATGTACACAATAACAGGAATCAGTCATCAAGGCACAACTGCTGACTGATACTATGAGTCCATGACTATTACTGCTGATGTACCAAGTCATTACAAATATGTCAGAGTCCACAACCAGGCCAGACAGTTCACAAACAGAAACATAACATCAGGCACTCTGGGACTCTGTGAAGGACCAGTATGGTGTGGTCTCTATGCCTTGCATCTACAAGGACTTCAAAGAAGCTATCTCTATCCATTTCAATACTAATCAGCATCCCACTCCCCAGTTTGAGAAGATGGCTGCCACTTTTGCTTGTCTCAGAGCAGTTACTGTTGGTACTGGTGCTAACACCACCACCCTTGCCATCTGCCCACAGCTGCAGGCACTTATTGCCATGTCCACTTTGCCCCAGAAATGGGAGCACCTCATTCCTGTCATGTGCAATAACCTTGCCTTGGCAGATCTTCAGCTTGTTACAGTATCAGCTTGTGTTGAAAGCCAGTATGAGACTGAGACCAATCACAGACAGCATAAGGCCACCCATAACACACCGAAGCTTTCTGCTGTTAAGTGGAAGTGCAATGACCCTTGCTTCTCTAAGCAGGGTTCTTTGTCACAGCAGCCTAGTGCCCTCGGCCCATCCACCCAGCAGCAGCCTTTCAGGCAGTGCAGAGGGTGTGGTTCTGGAAGAGGCAAGGTTAAAGGGAAAGGCAAGGCACCTGCATGTGCTCCTCAGCACTTGCATATTGCTTCTGTTGCCACATTACCACCCCCTACTTCTTATAAGGTGACTCATATTGGGTCATCTGGTGTCACCACAAGGACAGAAGTTGAATCATTAGGGTCTTTCAAAGTTCCCTTATTTCAGTCCATTATTAAACCCATTAAGATGTCCATTAAGCCCGTTTTTGGTGTAAAATGGATGATAATGTGAAATTTAAAATAAAAATGGACCAATAATGTCCAACTTTGAAACCCCCCCCCCCCAAAAAACAAAAAAGTCAATAATGAGATCATAATGCATTATTTTTGTGCCTCAGCGCCCCTGGCAACATTTTGGCAGGGTAAATCTTTTTCAATCTCCACTAGATCAAATTATTTGTTCCACTTTGGAGTTCATAAAACATAATTATATTTGCTGTCCTCGTAAAAACAAATCTAACTCCGATTTTTTAGCAGCCCCCCTTAATGAAATAGAAATAATGCTGTTTTGTAAAAAAGGAGCCACTCTTGTCCTGAGAAAATCACATTATTTGTCCCATTTTTGATATCATTTTCCAAATTAATGGTTCACACAATGGTATCATAATGGATAGGTAATGAGATGAATAGGGGAACTTTGAAAGACCCTATTCTCTCCTCAGAGGACTTCAGGCTTCTTCCCTTTGGTCAATAAGTGTAACGTCTACCACGGACGTTGGCCTGACTTAGGCGTCGGTATAACGTGGGTTCCCTTCTGGTCGGAAACAATGGTTGTCAGGAGAGTCTGGGAATACGGCAGGATGACGCTGGTACGCCCTGAGATAGTCACGATAGGTGTAGAGGGGAAGGTCGAGAGGAACGTTCGGAGGGACTGCTGGAACTTTACAGATGTACCTCCAACTGGGGTGATCGACGACGTAGTAACTCTTGTAGGGTCTTGCAGTTTGAGAGTTGAGGTATTCGAAGACTAAGTGACACATGGTACCTTCTGGGTAACTGACAGTTGGCGTGTCCACCATTCACGAAGGAACTGGGGAGTGGAGGTCACGGGGATCCCTTCTTGGTCTAAGGGATATGCCGGAGCTAGTTCACTTAAGGACTTCGCGGTAGTCCTTAGCACAATAGACGAGTAGAGAAAGTGGTATTCGAAGAAGACCAAGATGGGGATCCCGGTCTGTAGTACTACGAGCTTAAGTACATGTAAGGGAGCCAGTTCTAGCTCCGCTCGAACTTGTATGTAGCCAATAGCATAAGTAGCGTAAACCCTAGGACAGGGATCCTAGGAATCAGTCATCCACGACGTAATACTAATGTCGTACAACAATAGAACTTGGAGGGAGACGCATAAGACACATCACGTACAACAATAAGAATCATCAGTCAGCCGAAACACGAGGCAACAAGATCCGAAGTCCATGACGTATTACTACTGTCGTACCGAGTCATCATGAGTACGTCAGAGTTCACAACCGGACCAGGCAGTCCGAGAACGAAACGTAACAATAAGGCATTGATGCTCACTGAACAGCTGGATGTACCTGCTACAGTCCAGACTGTGAAGATGCTCAAGCAGCACTTTGCTGATATTGACATCCTCATGAAACCTTGTCTTGAGATGTTTATGGAAGAGGAGTATGACTCTGATTTTGATATCAATATGATGCAGCAGCCTTTGGGCAGTGCTCAACTGATAATGAACATGGATGGCCTCAATGACACTGAGATCTTTGGTGAGCATTCTAATGCTCTCCAAATTGAATTGTTGGATCTGATGATGAGCAATGGGGGTTCTGATACAGAAAACTGTGCCCCTGCACCCCTTACATCAACCCAGCTTCTATTGTTGAAGCAACAGTCAGAGGGGCTACTACTGGTGAAAGCCATTTCCCTCCTCAATCTCATTCTAACAAACAGATTGAATCTATCTGGCACAGCAACCAACAGTACCTTAGAGATAACAGCAGAGAAACAGACCCTCATTTCAATGCCCTTGTCTCTCCCACAGGCTCTATAGGCCACTCCTTGACACCAGAGTCTTCCTTGACTGGACTGGATACAGAGATCCTTGATTGGGGATCATGTGATGAAGAGTATATCTTTTCTTCACTTTGCGCACCATGTGCTGATAAAACTACAGTATTAGCCCTGCCCCTAAGAAGTCCAAGGGTTGGCAACTGTAATAGTTTTGTATATCTATCAGAATCACATGTAGTAGCACTGAAGTCACTCAAAGTAGTAGCACTCTCCTCAATTCTTTTGAGTATGAGCACAATGAGTACTTCAGTCAATGTGCTAAGTGTTTACAGTGTACTAAAAATATGTGGCTTCTTGATTCTGGAGCATCAGCACACTTCACTAATCAACTTAGTGATTTCATCAACTATAAGTTTTACGATCAAGCCAGATCGTTTGGGACAGTGGTGGGAGTAGGATGGGATAGAAGCTGAGGTCAAGGGTTCAAGCTTCTAGAAAGATGATGATGATGGGCAGAGGGGAAGTCTGCCAATGAAAATGTACAAGACAAGAGGGAAGTGCTTATTCACTCAAGATGAGCAAACATTGGCTGGAATTATTCAAAGCTGAGACAAGGGATCTACTACACAAAAGACCTTGTACTTATACTTGTACAGACTGGTGTTTTTCATGACTATTTTCTATGATATTCAACAACATGTATGTGCCCTGCTGGCAAGATTCATCAAACTGTTTGCTGTCTCTCTGAGCTTCCCCTGAGTCACATCCATGTCACATGTCACATGATCGTGACACAGCCCCCCTACTAGCCCAGGGCATCTCACCCTCTACATCCTGCCAGGTATAGGGAGATCAGGTCCTCGTGGCTGCAGTGTGCTCATATGGTACAAAACGTGTTTCAGTGAAATTCAATGGTGTTACCTGATGAGTACAAGCCCCTCGAAAAGCTGGGTGATGGACAGGGGACAAGGCAACATGTACCATGCAGGCAAACATGGTGAGGAGTCAGGCACTCTCAGGAAATGTGTCCAGCATTGCAATACAGGCATTGTGTTGCAGCTTGATCCTTCTTCATGGAGTTGTGGTTGGGGGAGTGGTGGTACATCATGGGGGGGCTATGGGATCTCTCAGGGGAGGTCGAGGTGGAATTGGTCTTGGCACAACTCCATCTAAATAATCTAGGTGAGCTCAGAGATGACAGTCATTAGACCCTGGTTCATCGATATGATAGACATCAAGGCCTCAAGGAAGTGGCTGTGGTAAAAATGGGTAGAGTCAAGATGTAATATTGGCTTCCCTAAGTTGCTTGTCGATTACTTCTGCTTCTGTAAGCCAGTTGTTCCATGCTATATCTAATTCCCACATTTGGGTGAACAGATCTTGCTTACAATGTGTGGAGATGCAGAATCAATGGACATCCACTACCACACCGGGATCTGATACTAATGTGAGCACTCTGTTGACTTTGTTCTTAGCTGGGTGTCTGTCTGAGAAGAGTGCTAAAGAATGTCCTGGAGGGACAGCAGGAGAAGTGTGAGCTGGCATGGGGATGGTGTACAGGGGTTTGTAGTATTGTGGTTTGCCCCTCCCTTCCATACCCAGGGCAATGGGTTGGTCACATTGATTAACAACAAACCGGATGAATGGCACATGTCCCTGAGTACCATGTTTGAATGGAATCTTGAAGGTATACAATTCCATCCTTTGAGCGATCATCCACCCTGTGCCCAGGTGTTCTGGACCTGCAGGTTCTGCAAGTTGGAATTCTGGGATTGGCAACAGAGATCTGAAAGGTCAGTCCACATCTCGACTAATTAGTTCTGGTCCTGTGGAACCAGTAGCAGTGCTGGGGAGGAGAGGATGTGAAAGCTCTTCAATCAATTCTTCCAATGGCTCTGGAACATCGTCGGGGTAGATCCCATACTCTCTAATCATTTCCTGTACCAATACCTCCTTCTGCTCCCTACAGAGTTGTTCATGCCTTCTGGTATGAGCTTGCAAGTGACACCTCCAAGAACTATTGGTTTCATGATACATAGCATAGCCTGAAAGAATCATCTTGAGTAGTTGGTATATCAGTGCAGGCATTGTGATCAGCAGGTACTCTTGCCCAAGCCTCTACCTGCCTATTGATGGTGATCCTGTCAGCAAGAGGCAATTCTGCATCTGTCATATAGTGATACTGGGGTGGATGATGAGGAAGAGAAGACATAGGAAATGCAAGGTTGAGTGCAGTGATATGTTGTGTCCTGGTTCTCCTCTTATACTCTTGTATCAACTCAGGGGTGAATATGTCTGTCACAAACTCCAAGCTGTCATAAGCGTCAGCATACCCTTTTCAATGCACAAGGTACTGCAACACTTTCTTGCACCCCATTCGGCATTCCCCTTGGATTTCCTTGACCTCCCACTCTTCTTCCCCATTGATAATGTCAGGCAGTGGTTCTTTGAAGTTCCCTCCATGCATCTTCATTTCAGTCAACAGCATTAGAAGTGAAGCATGGAAGACATTGTGTATTTTCCATTGTGGCAGCAACACAAGTTGATATGCGACTGATGAAACTTCTTGTGCAATCAGGAAGGGTCCAAGGAAGGGTCCATATCGTCTAGGAGCCAACTTTGCTGTTGGATGAGCAGTTTTCAGGTTCTTTGCTTCTAACCACACTTTCTGGCTGACATGGAAACCTTCATACTTCAAGGAGTGAATCCACAACTCCTGAGCAGTCTTCATAGCACTAGTGACCACTTTACAAACTTCTTTGAGTTGCTGTAACCATTTTGTTGCCTCTATGGAGTCTGTATGTGACGAGGAGGTTGATGTACTTTGGGAATGTACCCAAACAAAAGTTTGAATGGAGCATGCTTGGTCATTTCAGACTTCCAGGCATTGAGGGCATATTGGGCAATTGGAAGCCAATCTGCCCAATCATCATCATGATTGCTGAAGATTCATAGGTATTGTTCGAGTCGTTGATTGATCCACTCAGATTGTCCATCTGTCTGCAAATGGTAAGCAGTACTGATATTCTGTTCAACTTGCAATTTCTTCATTCATTCTCGATATACCTTGGTCATATCCCTTTGAGATTCGGTAGTTTAGTAATGAAGTCCATTGCAATTGTTTGAAAGGGGAGTTGCTCCTGTTCATGCATGATTGGATAAATCAGGACCTTCAATTTCCTGGGCATATTCTTATTGGCTTGACACAATGTGCATCCATTCATGTAGTCAGTGATATCTTGTTTCATATTAGACCACCAGTAGTGTCATTGGGTGGCTGTCAGAGTTTTAGTGATTCCCACATGTCCCGCCATTGGGATATTGTGAAAGGATTTGATCACCCCCCATTTAAGGTCCACATCATCCACGATGACAATGCAGTCATCATGGTAAAATAGATCATTGAGGTCACAGATTAAGCCAGTTGAAGTGGGATTGTGGAGAGAGGTGGTATGTGACAACTGAGAAGTGCATAAGCAATTGTCAAGTGTGGTCAGTTCAGTAGTCAAGATAAAAAGCACTTTCAAGAGGACCACCATAGTTTCTTTATTGACATCAGTACATGGGACTGTGGTGGGATGTCGAGACAGTGCATCTGCTTGGAGGAGCTCCCCAGGACAGTGGACAAGATGGAGATTATAGTCAGCAAGGACATTGATGAGGCAAGCAACACAACAACTGATATGCTGTGGATGCTGGTAATGTAGGAGGTTAGCATGATCTGTGAACACTGTTACAGGGTGGAGACTGCCAATGAGGAGGTGGCGCAAATGCTCTAGACCACAGACGAGAGCTAAGAATTCACAATCCTAGACATTATAATTTCGTTCAGCATCTGAGAATGTGCATGAAAAGTAGCCAACTGCTTGGGCTTTCCCCCAATGATCCCTCTGAGTTAGAATGGTGCCTATAGCAAAAGCTGATGCATCCATCTGTAACTTGTATGGGGTGTTTGGGTCCAGCTGTTGTAATGCCAGTCTACTTGTAGCTATGTTAAGCAAGTGAGCGAGAGCATCCATGTGCACCTGTGTCCATACAAAAGGCATATCCTTCTTGAGCAAGGCATTCAGTGGTCAAGCAATTGTCATGAAATTCAGAATGAATGGTCTTTGATAGTTCAGTATGCCTAATGTTGATTGGACCTGCCATACTGTAGACAGGGAGCGAGGCCAATCTCTGAGACTGCTGACCTTATCCTGTCCCATTTGGATGATACCTTCCTGGATTGAGATAATCAATCTCTTTGACTTTGAAGGTGCATTTTGAGAGTTTCAAGAAGTAACTTTCTTTAATGAAGACATTGAGAACTGCACTCACAATTTTTCTATGTCTTGTTAAGTCACTTTCAGCTGCAATAAGGATGTCATCCATATAGACATAGAGTTCCAAGGGATATCTGTCCAAGAGATGTTGGAGCATATGATTCATCACCTGGGAAAATGTAGCTGGAGAGTTTGTTAATCCAAAAAACATCACCATAGGCTTGAAGAGACCTTGGGGTGTCTTGAAAGCTGCTTTCCATTGATCTCCATCCTTGATACAGATATTATTGTTTCCCCAATGGATGTCAAATTTTGTGAACAGGTTCTTGCTCCCTAGAGACATCAGGATATTGCCAATAAGTGGCAAAGGATATTCATTGTGGATGGTCCATTCATTTAATGCTTTGTAATCTTGAACTGGTCGGAGTTTGCTGTCCTTTTTCTTGATGAAGAACATTGGGAAAGCATAAGGGGATTTTGACTCCCAGATGTACCCCTTACTTAGTTGTTCAGCCAAGAAAATGCAAAGGTGTTGCATTTCATCAACATTCATAGGGTACAGTTTTGTGCCTAAATGAGATGGAGCTCCTTTCAGATTTATAGCATGATTGTCCTCTCTTGTTGGAGGGAATCTTTGTGTGGCTTCTTCCAAAAATACTGTGGCATAAGCAGCATAGACATCAGGAAGCTTCATATCTTCATTAGCCGTGCT
Organism: Lactarius vividus; assembly: GCA_021527035.1. NCBI lineage: Eukaryota > Fungi > Basidiomycota > Agaricomycetes > Russulales > Russulaceae > Lactarius > Lactarius vividus. The sequence continues at coordinate 40,999 of JAKELG010000152.1, read as the reverse complement.
TCCACTGGCAATAGCCATCTTCTGGGCAACCATCTTGTCAAATTTCTTTCCCCCCTGCTCAAGACTGAAGGGTCCTCTGTTGTAAGTCTGGTGCATCCAATCGATATTTGGTTTCTGCAGTCAGAACCAAGGGAGTCCAAGTCTGGTGCAACAGGTACCCAGATAAGTCTTGAATAATTCTAGCATGTGTTTTATCTCTCCATCTCCTAAGGTGAGGAGACACTTCTTCTTCAACACTCCAGCTGCATTGATGGTACCATCTGCATTCCTGACATCTATCTGATCAATTGGTTCCATAATGAAACCAAGTAAGGCTGCAGCATTGTGATCAATGAAGTTCCCCAACACACCAGTGTCTAGGAGAATTCATACTTTTTATTGGAGCCAGGGACATCCACAAGAAATGTGAGTGAATTGTCTGATGTGCTTTGAATCACATTGATACTTTCATTGTTGCTGACCACTGTATCCAGGAGTAGTGTTGAGATCAGCTCTTGTCTTTCTGCAGCATTCATGTTGAGTACAGCACCATGGACATCCAGCACTAGAGCCTTCTCTTTGACTGGTTCTGGAGCCTCAATATTATTGACTTTCTGCCATGAGTTCTGCTTCAGGCATTTGTTCACCATGTGTTACGCTACCACGGTGTTAGCCCGACTTGGACTTGATAAGGGGCATTCACGACTTAGCGACTCTTGCGATATTGTTTGTAAGTCCTCAGTATCCCTTGGAATATGACCAAGGCCATCCAAAGAGACCTAAGGGTGAAGACCAAAGCAATGAAGGCTTGGTGACACAAAATGGCAATGGCCTTAGACTCAAAGGTCAAGGAAAACAGGAAGTGAAGCACGAAGGCTCAAAGAGACGAGAATAGGTGAGTGGTATTCTGAAGAAGACCAAGATGGTTTGTCTTGGTCTTCATGATCCACTATTTATACATATAGAGGGGCAGCTTTGAAGCTCCCCTATGAGTCCAATATCCTATAGCGTAAGTAGCTCGAACCCTACTACCGCTATACTAGTAATGAGTCATACTAACAATCACATGCTAGTACGACGTGTGCTGACTGATCCTAAGTCCATGACTAATTCCTACTTACTACCATAGTCATAACTGTATAGTAAGCGTCCACTTCCCTCATATCGTAATTCTGAGTCCAAACTGCTCGTACCGTGACATCACCCCCTTTTCAGCTGCGGTGCCCATGCTGCCTGCGAAGTCCAGAACCTCCCATCCATCCCAACTGCGTCTCCTCGATGCCATCTCGAGGCAGAACTTACTACGTGTGAGTTCCCCTTTGACTCCTCCCAACGCGGCGGTGAGCTGGTGGAGCCATTGCTCCATTCGCTCAGCCTCATACGCATACGCCCGGTACTGGTGTACCTCCGCCTTGAGACTCATGTTGTGCAGCTCGTTAAGAGCGCAGTCAAAGTGGGGGCGGTCGTGGTAGCCGCCTGCGAAGAGGATGAGGTCCTCTTGAGGGTAGTGCAGCTTACCTGTGGCCCGTACTTGTGGCTCTGCATACAGGGGCTGCAAGTATACCTTCTCACTGTCCTCGATGAGTCCCAGGACGATGGGATCAGAGTTCATAATGACCTGTATGTAAGATGCCTGACGTGTCTGGCCTTGACCATCGGTGATGGGGTAGTGGACGAAGTCGTCTCCCCGGTTGTACTTGTACCCGTGAGGTGGGGGCCCAAGGGTGCAATGATGGAGTTGGAGTGTGGGGAACAGCGGGGGTGCGTCTGCACGCACACCTCCGCAATACAGAGGTCGGCCTAAGGTGTCGCAGGCATAGGGGGTCTCGGCAGGGTGGTCAGTGTTGGTGGCAGTGACGATGAGCGGGTGCTCAGCTGGGTAGTAATTGTGGAGGCTTCCTGTTGTCTGCTCCAGTACCGTCTCATCCGCTCTACCGCTCTGTCCTTCCACCGCCTCACCATCTCCGACCGCCATTCGGTCACCCTCTGAAGCTGCTCCCGCTTTCAGTCCTCCGCTACTTGCCTCCACTTCTCCTCTCTCTTCCATTCTTGCCACCGCAATTTTGCTGGTGATGGGTTCTTCTTCGGCCCACTGCTCCACTCTGACTGGGAGAGGTCGAGGTGAGGACACCTTGCTGTCACAGAGAGCGTTATGAAGCCTATCGACTTCAGGCGTCGTGAGTGGGACAGTGTTGAGGCGCTGCCTGTCTTTGGTAATGAGCCACCAGCCTGTGGCATTGCTGGTCTCGGGGGCGTGCTGGGCAGGGACGAGGCTTTGAAGAGCTGTGACGAGCTCTTGATGGGTGATAGGGCTCGTGTTTGAGGCAACACGAGCAATGGCGTCGGCGGCAGAGGAAACAAACATTGTTGAGATAATGGAGTGGAGGAGGCCAGTGTGGATAGAGGAAAGGGGTGATGGTAGTTTACCGGAGACAGGATCTGTGTGATTTTGAAGGGTCCATGTCTCCTTGCAGCTAGTTTGGGTGTCGGCTGATTGGTCCTTAGGTGGTGTCCCTCTAGCCACATGTAATCTCCGAGCTGGAATTTGGGTGTATCTCAGTGTTTGATCCATAGTGATTGTGCCTTCTTGATAAGGTCATGCGCTTCCTTCCGTGCTTCTCGGAATTGTTCGAGCCTCGTGGTGACCTGTGGGATGGGGGACAGCTTATCGAGCCAATCAGCGTGTGGGTTGTATCCCATGAGGAGTGAAAATGGGGACTTCCTTGTTGCCTCATGGGGCCAATTGTTGTGCACGAATTCTGCTATTGGTAAGAACGTTGCCCAGTTATCTTGTCGCTCATTAGTCCAGAAGCAGAGATATTGTTCTAGCCATTGATTCGTCCATTTGGATTGTCCGTCGGTCCAGGGGTGATAAGCCATGGATATGTTTTGTTGGATCCCCAGTATTCGACACAGTTCTCTTGTGAATTTTGACGCAAACCAGGGGTCTTGATCACTAATGATCTTGGATGGAAGTCCGAAATGTCTGAACATGTGGGTAACATACAACCCAGCGGTCTCTTCTGCGGATATTTCCTCCATGCAGGGGATGAATATGGACACTTTGGTGCAGTTGTGGTCAGTGACTGTGAGGATTGCATCATATTCCTGCGATTGGGGGAGCTTAGTGATGAAATCTAAGGCAATCATTTCAAAAGGGAGCGTGTCTTCCCGGGGTGTTATAGGGACAAGTGGGGCTTTAGTGGGACGCGTGTTGACCTTGTGTTGTTGACATTCTGCACATCCTTGTACATAGTTTCGCACGTCTAGTCTTAGTTCTGGCCACCTGTTACGTTCTGTTCTCGGACTACCTGGTCCGGTTGTGGACTCTGACGTATTCGCGATGACTCAGTATGTCAGGAGTAATGTGTCATGGACTTCGGATCTTGGTGCCTCATGTTCCGGCTGACTGATGATTTCTATTGTTGTATGTGATGCGTCTTACGCGTCTCTCTCTGAGTTCTATTGTTGTATGATACTGGTATTACGTTGTGGATGACTGATTCCTAGGATCCCTGTCCTAGGGTTTACGCTACTTACACTATTGGCTACATACAAGTTTGAGCGGAGCTAGAACTGGCTCCCTTACATGTATTTAAACCCTTAGCGTCGCAGGCCAGGATCTCCATCTTGGTCTTCTTCGAATACCACCTCTTAACTTGTCTACTGTGCTAAGAGTCTAAGCGACTCTTAAGTGAACTAGCTCTGGCATATCCCTTAGACCAAGAAGGGATCCCCGTGACCTCCATTCCCAGTTCCCTCGTGAATGGTGGATACGCTGACCATCTCTTACCCGCCCGGTACCACGTGTCATCTCGTATTCGAATATCTCAACTCCCGAACTGCAAGGCCCTACAAGTGCTACTATATCGTCGACCATCCCAGTTGGAGGTATATCCGTAAAGTCCCAACCATTCCTCCGAATGTTCCACTCGACCTCCCCCTCTATACTTATCGCAACCACCTCGGAGCCTACCAGAGGCATCCCGCAGTCTTCCCCGACAGTCCCAACAACCATCGTTTTCGCCCCGAAGGGAACCCACGTTATACCGATGCCTAAGTCAGGCCAACGTCCGTGGTAGACGTTACACCACCAGTATCTGCGTTCCACTAGTCGTGTGGTTTTTGTAATTCCTGGGTGTCCGTGTACCGGTGGATCGTGGTGTGCGGAGATGAGTTTCCGTTTTTCTTCCAGCGTATCAGTAATGACATACTTCCCTTGTCAGTACCAAGCCCCATTGATGTATTTCAGTTGTTGTGGGTCCACCCAATACCATAATACTATCTCCTTCTGAGGAGGTTGTTGTGTGGCTTGTACCATTGTGGCCTTTGCAAATACATCTTCTGGTAATACCACGACATTTTTGTTGTCTCATTCGCCCTGGTCATAGTCTGGTCTTCACGATAGAGCATTGGCTCTTCCATTGTTTTTCCCTGGGATGTGGTGAATCTCGAAGTCATATTCCATCAGCTTGAGTACTTCCCTGGCGACTCTCCAGCTTATCTTTTGTGGGAGTTTCCAGTATTGGAGGTTCATATGATCGGAGTAGATTTTGATCTTATGTGGTGATCCTGCTAGTAGCAGTCTCCAATGTCTGAGTGCTTTGATGATGGTGAGGAGTTCCAGGTCATATATGTCGTAGTTTCATTCTGCTTTGTTTAGGGTGGTGGAGTAGTATCCTATGGGATGTCGCTTGTTGTCTTCTTTCTTTTGTAGAAGTACCGCTCCGGTTGCAAATCCTGATGCATCTACTTCCAGTTCGAATGGGTCATCCAGTTTTGGGTGTGCAAGTACTGGTTCTTCTGTGACTAGGGCTTTGAGTTTTTCAAAGGCTTTGTTTTCTTCATCGGTCCATCTCCATTCTGTGTCCTTCCTCGTGAGTTTGTTGAGGGGTTTGGCGTGTGTGGCGAAGCCGCAAATGAAGAGTCGGTAAAAATTGCAGAAGCCTAGGAATGAGTGTACGTCACAGACCTTAGTTGGTGTTGGCCAGTTCTTGATACCTGAAATTTTTACTGGGTCCATGCATGTTACCCCCTTTTCAAGGATTACCCCCAGGTAATCCATTCGCGGCTTGTGGAATAGGCACTTCTCAAGTTTGAAGTAGAGGTCGTGTTCCATGGCTACTTGTAGTACATCTCGGACAGCCTCTTCATGTTCTCGTTGTCCTCCTGGTTCCTGGGTTGCAATGCCTATGTCGTCCATGTAGACTCTTATGACGGTTCCTTTGCTTTTGTGTTTGGCGATGGTGTCTCGATATATTGTGTTCATCATTGTTTGGAAGGTCACTGGGGAATTGGTGAGTCCAAAGTACATAACCGTGGGTTCAAAGAGTCCATACCATGTTTTGAATGCCACCTTATGTTCGTCTCCTTCTCATATTCACACGTTGTTGTACCCCCATCAGACATCCAGTTTTGTGTAGGTATGCGCTTGGCTGAGGTCTGTAATGAGGTCGGAAATGAGAGGGAGGGGGTACTGATTGCGAATGGTGACTGCATTGATCTTTCTGTAATCTTGTACCGGTCATAGTTTCCCATCTTTCTTTTTGATGAAGAAGAAGGATGACGCATAGGGGGATTTAGAAGGGCATATGTACCCTTTCTTTAACTGTTCGTCTAAGAATTCTTTGAGTTTGCCGTCTTCTTCTTGGGTCATCGGGTAGACCTTGCAGTCGATAGCCGATGGTGTGTTTTCCTTGAATTCTATAGCATGGTCCCATGGTCGTGAGGGGGGAAATTGGTTGGATGCTTCTTCACTGAAGATCTTTGCAAACTGCTGGTAAGCTTGGGAAAGTTCACTTCATCATGGAACTGCTTAGCTTCGATAGCGAGCTCTGTCGCAGTGGTGCGTAGAAGACTTTCCTCTTTTAATTCCTCCATTATGTTGTGTTTTTCTTCTTCTGTGATAGCGGCTCCTATGACGTGGTGTGTTTTGTTGGGATTGATTGACCAAATTACTACAGGAAGCATATTTTCATGTATGGTCACATATCTCCAGTTGATCGTTGGCTCATAGGTGGCGAGCCAAGGGTATCTGAGGACCAGATCTTCATTTCCAATGTCAGTGATTAAAAGCCGCATTTTCTGTCGTTTCTGGTTAGTTTGGATTTCAAGATCTACGTAGTGTGTGATACTGCTGGCTTTATTCTCCGTGTTGTCTATATTCCATATTTTCCAGGGTCTATCCAATGTCTGGAGACCAAGTCCCATCCTTTTTGCAAATGAAGGACGTATGAAGTTGTCGGTGGCTCCGGAGTCTATGAGTCCTTTGATGTCGGCCATTGTGTAACTTGTGCGAATCAAGACTGGAATTCGAAGCGATCAATAGCAAGTCATGATTACAGAGTTACAGTTAACCGCCCTCACCCAGGCCGCCGGGTTCAGGCGTTTTGAAAACCCTCCTTCCCCACATCTCTGGGAGGATGAGGTCTTTGACATCGTCCATTTCTCCTGCTACTCCTGCTAGCCAATCCTTGGCTCTCTGCTGCGGTGGGGCTGTGTTGGCACTTCTGGCTTGTACCGGGGGTTCTTCTTGGGAGTAGTAATTGGTTTCTGCTACTTGGCTGGTGGTTTGTCTTTTCCTGGGCTGGGTGCAGTTTCGTGAGAAGTGTCCTGTCTGGTTACAGTTATAACAGACGACTGTCCTCATATCTCAAGGTGGAGGTCCTCTGCCTCTTCCGTATCCCCTGCATTGGGGTCTTGGAATGAATGGTCTATTGGGGTCTCCTACTTTGGCTACCCTTGCGTGTGTTCTGTCTGCGGAGGTGTCCATTGCGTTTGGATCATATCTGGGTGGTGGCAGCCCTCATGGTGGACCCCAGTTAGGGGGTTGTGGCCTCCAGTGGGGTTGGGCCAATGACAGAGGTGCTTTGCCTTTAAAGTTGTCGAGTCTCGCTTTCATATGGATGTACTGCTTTTGTCGGCATAGGGCACATCGTTTCCAGTCTTCGAATGTGTGCGGTTCATCCAATTCATATACTTTCATAAAGAGGGCTCGGGGTAGCCCTGCCATAAATCGGTCGATCGTTTGGCAGTCGTTGAGATTGTAGTGAGCCTTTCGTGCCAGTCGTTCGAATTGGACCACGTACACGCCAATATCTTCCCCTGTCATTTTGATCCCTTTCTGCAGCTCTGCTTGAGCTTGTTCCTCCTCCAGTATGTTGGAGAATCGTTTGGCAAATTCAGTCGCAATGTGATTCCACAGAGTTTGGGAGTATTGGTTCACTCCTCTTCGTACTTCCCTGTTTAGCCACTCGAGCATGGTCAGCGTCCATTCGCTGACGTTGACTCCTTTGACATATCCCAAGAATAGGAGTGATCGTCAATATTCGTTTTGCATGATGGGGGTGTCCAGATTCATGCCCCAGTATATGTGCCATTGTGTTAAGAAGGCCTCATATTTAGTACGGTCCCCATTGTATACAGTCGGAGGTTCACCTGATAGTCTGTCCGATCCATGTCCTCCTCCTCCACCTGGTCCTGGAGGTGGCCCTCCTCCTCCTGGCGGGCCTCCACTTCCTGGTGGTCTTCCTCCTCCTGGGAATCCTCCTCCTGTTGGTCCCGGTCCGGGGAATCCTCCCAGTAATCCGCCTGGCGGTGGCGGTGGCAGTGGACCTTCTGGGGGGTCCGGTTGATCTGGTCCTATGGCTCAGAACAACGCCGCATCGTCTGCGGTCATCCGATGCCCAGTGCTGGGGTTTATGGGATTGATAATGGCTTTGGCTTCTTCTCGGATGCGTCGGACCTCCTCCATGGTTTGAACTTCTGTGGCCATGGGGCTTCTGATGTGAATTTCCTCTGGGACTGTGATGTGTAAGGACTTAGCTATATGGGCCAATAGGCTTGAGTCGTCTCCTGTTCCTGGTCATATTTCGCTTTCTGTGGCTGTGTGTTCTTCTGCTGGTTCTTCGTGACTTGATTCAGAGGGTGCTTGTTCTCTCAGTTGTTCTCCCTTGTCTTCACTTTCGCTGTCTCCATCAAGCGATCCCCAGTCCTCTCCTTGGAGTTCTCTTGTGTCGATATCGCAGCGGTAATGTCTTCCGGTTGGTTGCACGACGTCCCACCAGTTGTCTACGGGGTTCCATGTAACTTCTGTCCAACAGAAGTTTGAATAGTTGAACTCAACTGGGTGGTATCTGACGGGGTCTGCAGGGAAGTCGACAAAATATCCAGTGTTGCCTCTATATTCTCTCCACCTGGCTGCGCCTAGGAATTGTCATGGTACTGATCTTTCTCCTCTCGTTTCGAGGCTATAGGGTCGGAAGTTCCTCCACTGTTCCCTTGTAGTGAACACCATGTTTGGGGGATCTTGGTCTTAATGTTACGCTACCACGGCGTTAGCCCAACTTGGACTCAATAAGGGGCATTCATGACTTAGCGACTCTCACGATATTGTTTGTAAGTCCTCAGTATCCCTTGGAATACGACCAAGGCAATCCAAAGAGACCTAAGGGTGAAGACCAAAGCAACGAAGGCTTGGTGATGCAAAATGGCAATGGCCTTAGACTCAAAGGTCAAGGAAAACAGGAAGTGAAGCACAAAGGCTCGAAGAGACGAGAATAGGTGAGTGGTATTCTGAAGAAGACCAAGACGATTCGTCTTGGTCTTCATGATCCACTATTTATACATATAGAGGGGCAGCTTTGAAGCTCCCCTATGAGTCTGATATCCTATAGCGTAAGTAGCTCGAACCCTACTACCGCTATACTAGTAATGAGTCATACTAACAATCACATGCTAGTATGACATGTGCTGACTGATCCTAAGTCCATGACTAATTCCTACTTACTACCGTAGTCATAACTGTATAGTAAGCGTCCACTTCCCTCATATCGTAATTCTGAGTCCAAACTGCTTGTACTGTGACACCATGTGTCCCTGGACCACGCATCTGAAGCAATGCCTTTCCTTTTGACATTTGACATTCTCTTCCTGAGTTTGCCTCGTTTGCCAGACAGGTTTTGCCAAATTTGTCTGGACATTATCAACATCCATTGGAACAATTTGGCCATCTCAATTTTCATTGAGTTTGACTGGTAAGGTCTGTCCAACAGTGTTTTGTGTGGACCACCCCATATTGATACTGGCAATCGCATTAGTGATAGTTCTGAACTGTTGTGATTCTTCCCTTGTGGCTTCCTTCCACTCAGACATCATTCTTGGCATTTTCAGATGTCTTAGACAACTGACCATCAGTCCTCACTTCAATCCTCTTTTGAAGAACTCAATTGTTCTGTTAGCATCAGTGTCCCAGCCAGCAGCTGATGCCAATCTTTTGAAGGTGGAGATATAAGTGTTGATATTGTCTCCCTTCATCATGAGCATAGTAAGTTGCTGATGAGCATTCTGTTTGCTGAGGGTATCTGTCCAGGTGTCTTTAAATGGCTTCTCAAATGTGTTCTATAGGGACTTGTCCGTTTCAGCAATGCAGGGTATGTGTGTTGTTATGCTCTTGTCCAGATCCTTGCTGACTTTGTCTGCCCAGTTGTCAATGGCCAGTCCCCAAATATAAGACAAGGCCAAGCTGACCCAAGAGAAAGGCAAAAGCATGAATTTGTGGTCTCGATTCAGGCATCTATACTGATGGAATTCCCATAGGAATTGGACACTTTCTGACGATCCCCTGTGAATTCTTTAGGGGCTTGTCCCTTTAACACTCCCATTTTGGGGATGACTGCAGTAGTGATGGTGGACATTGTAGGTGGTGCAGATATGTAGGGGAGAATTGGCAGAACTGGTGGGAGGACAGTGGAGTGAGTATGTCTTTTCTTCCATTTTTCTGTCAATAATTCTGATGACAAGCTGTCTGTATCAACAGGTGGTTGCCTCCAAACATGCAAGTCTGGCTGTATAGAATTTGTAATTTTCAAGCCCCACAACTGAGGATTTTTGATACAATTGGCATTATATGTATACCACATTTGTTCATGTTCATAGATTTCATACCAGGCATCTTCAGCCTCAAAATATTCAATGCCAATGGCTTGTTGATTTGCCGCAATGACTCTGTATCCCTGGGATGATTCCCAGAAAGTTCCTCCTCCAGCAAGATGGTTTACATTTGAGAGGTTCCTGCGTACAATGATGTGTCTCTTGGTAAAGTCAGTAGGGTCCTGCACTGGTTTGATATGGGCACAACTGGTGTCTGATTTTGGGATGAGCAATGTCAATTGCATTGACTCCAGGTTGGCTCTGTGGAGGTCACTACTTGGATCTCACTGTCTGTGCCAAGTCTCTGTTCATAAAGTCTGTCCATACAATGAGTTCAGGATCAGAAGGATGGTCTCAGCTTGTTTTACAATCCAGCCAGATTGTTTGGGATGGTGGCAGGAGTAGGATGGGATAGAAGCCAAGGTTAAGGGTTCGAGCTTCTAGAAGGACAATGATGATGGGCAGAGGGGAAGTCTGCCAATGAAAATGTATGAGACAAGAGGGAACGCATCAAACATTGCAGTAGGGGCAGTATTAAATCAGTTAGGCTCTGATCAGAAGTTCCACCTGGTAGCCTTCCACTCCAAATCATTTATGGCAGCAGAGTGGAATTATGATATCTATGATTGGGAGCTATTGGCAGTGGTCAAAGCATTGCGAGCATGGAGAACATACCTTGTAGGATCCCACCACAAAATCATCATTCACACCGACCATGCCAATCTCCAGTACTGGAAAGAGCCCTGAAAGTGTTATTTGTAGCTAGAGCGTGCTACTTTGTGTTGTTCTGTGACTGTACAGCGCCCCAAGTGGGTTTTCCTTATTTAGATATGCTTAGTCAGGTTTGTATATCCTGCAGAGGACGAAAATATTCCCTTAGTCTTATATCCTCCTCTGCAGGTGAGTACTTAGTTTTACTTTGATCAATATAGTCTTATATCCTCCTCTGCAGTCCCCTTGTGTCCTCTGTCACTCAAGGGCCATCCATAGGTCACACTCTGACAGGTTATGGGCCCTGCCCTGCGCCTTAACTGATCCCAGCTGTCACACCTGCCACTCTCTTTGCCTCAGCTTGCTCTCAGCTCCTCACACTCATTCCAATCAGTCCAATCACCTTCATTCACTTCCCACTCTTCTCATCATCCAAATCACTCCACTCCTTCACACTCCATCGCTCCTACCACATTCACCATGTCTCCACTCAAAGATTCGTCCATATCGTCCATTGCTTTGCTCACAGGCGAAAATTATCGTCTCTGGGCTGATGACATCAAGTCCTGGCTACAGCTCAATGGCCTCTGGAGATTAGTTTCGGGTTCTGAGAAGAAACCAGTTGGAAAACCCAAAGTCCTTGACTCCAAGGGCAATATCGTCACCCCTGCTACGCCTTCAGATGAGGACAAGCTGGAGCGATGGGAGGTAAAGGCCGAGAAGGCTGCTGGAGCTCTCAGGACATCTATGTCTCATGAACTCAGGGTGCTCATTAGGGACTGTGAAGACGACCCTATTGCCATCTGGGACACCCTTAAGGCCTCATTTGTGCAACAGCAGACTGCCCCTCGCTTCAATGCCTATCACACACTCCTTTCTATCCAGAAAGATGACTCAGAGTCCCTTGAATCGCTCATTAACAAGGTGGATGAGCAAATTAGGGTCATCAAGTCGCTTTCACCCTCTTCCTTCACTCTGGACAACCTCTATGACGAGCTGGCTGTTATGGCAATCATTAGGGCGCTCCCACAGTCATTTGATGAAGTTGTGCGCACCATCTCTGTCCTGGACAAGTTTGACAAGCAATCTGTCCTTCAATCGCTCAGGAACATGGACCAGACGCGTTCTAACCTCTCAGGGACCTCATCTGCATTTGCAGCATCATCTGGACATTCAAAATCACGTCCCAGGATGCCTCAAACACCGCATTCCACTCCCTCCTCTCAATCTGCTCAAGGCAGCCCCTCCAGTCGTCCAAAATGCGACTTCTGCTCTCGCTTGGGCCATACTGAGGCCAAATGTTTCCTAAAGGAATGCCTGATGCGTCAGATAAACCTCCCTTCGTCTTCCACAGCCTCACCTGCCTCAATCACGCCTCAATCACCTCCAGAAGCCCCACAGTCCGCTTCAGCTGCATCAGCAAGTGCTTTCTCTTCTGCTCTTCAGGACGAGTCTCACACCTCCTGGAATGCAGACACTGGTGCCTCAGCTCATATGACCTTCAATCGCCATTGGATCCATCATTTGAGGCCGCATTGGGTCGAAATTAGGCTGGCTGATGGGTCTGTGGTCTACTCTGAAGGGGTGGGGTCGGTCCGGTTCAATCCTGTGGTGAATGACAAGGAGATGGCACCTCTAGAGCTCACTAATGTTCTATATGTCCCTGCACTCAGCAGTAATCTATTATCTGTGCTATATCTCACTCTGCATCGCCGTTTCATCGTCTCCATTGAGAAGGACACAATGCACTTCATCAGGGACAACAGGATCACCTTCCAAGCGAAGACTGGGCCTTCAAATGCTGCCTATCTTGTAGGGGACACCATTCCAGTGGAGGAGTTCGCTTCATTATCATCTGCCACCACCCTCCCATTGGATTTGGACCATTGGCATCGTTGCCTTTGTCACCACCACTTGTCAGGCATCAAGAAACTGCTCTCAGGCAACCTGGTGACCGGTTTCAAGCTTGATTCACAAGCAACACCTGATCCAGTATGCGAAGCCTGTAAAGCTGGCAAGATGCATGCAGATCCCTTTCCATCTTTGACCTCTAGAGCCTCAAAACCGCTTCAGCTAGTCCACAGCGACGTCCATGGCCCTGTGAAGGTACCCACACATCAAGGGTATCGCTACTGGGTCACATTCATCGATGACTTCTCTCGCTTCAAGGCTGTTTACCTCTTGAAGTGAAAGTCTGAGACATTTGCTGCCTTCAAACAGTTCAAGGCTTGGGCTGAGAATCTCACTGGAGCAAGACTGGGCACTCTGAGGGACGATAAGGGTGGGGAGTACATGTCTGGCGAGTTTGAAGCATTCTGCATTGACCATGGCATCCAGAGGCAGCACACTGTCAGGAATCGGCCTCAGCAGAATGGGGTAGCTGAGCGGACTAATAGGACGATAGAGGAGGCCATCATCTCGATGCTGCATGAGTCTGGCATGCCTACAGTCTTCTGGGGCGAAGCTCTGGCCGCTTTCATCCACATTAGCAACAAGCTTGTCACCTCAGCACTCTCAGACAGTACACCTTATGAGGCATTTAATGGGAGCAAGCCAGATCTGTCTAGGTTTCGTGTTTGGGGATGCACTGCCTATGTGCTAATCCAGAGAGATAAGCATCCACTTGGGAGCCTTGGATCGCACATGGAGAAGTGTGTATTCATTGGATACCCTCAGGGCTACAAGGGATGGAACTTCTACAACCCTGTGACCAAGAAGGTGCTAATGTCGGAGAGGGCTGACTTTGATGAACAGTTCTTCATGCTCCAGGCTCACTCTATACCCCACCTGCCTCCCCCTCGTTCAAATTCCCTTCTTGAGACACCTCCTGCTTCAACCTTACTCCCAGACATCTCAGATGATGATCTAGACGCTCCATTTGACTCACAGATGCCAGATCATGGGGGAGATGTGTCTATAGCTTCTGATCTGCCCTCTGCTCCCTCTATTTCGCCTCCAAGTGTCACTCCAATGCCTCCTCACTCACAGACACCTCCATCCATCTACCATTCACTTCCTCCTTCATCTTCATCGCCTTCAACACCCCCAGCTCATCATCCTCACCATCCTCTTATTCCCCCTCCTCCTCAGCGCCTCAGACGTCCTAGAGATGAATGGCTGCAAGAGCAATGGGCTGTCCCAGATCGCTACAAGCAGCCTAGGGAGCCAACACCAGCTGTAGTCTCTTCAGATGAAGATGATGACTCTGATGATCCCCTTGACATCATCCATGCTGGTGCAGCATCCACAGCTGAGCTGATATCTTATAGGCAATCACAGCAACGCTCTGATGCAGATCTGTGGCACAAGGCATGTGAGGAAGAAATGAAGGCTCACAGACTGAATGGCACCTGGGAGATTGTGAAGCTGCCTCCAGGGAAGCGTGCAATTGGCTCCAGATGGTGCATGTGTTGAATTCGTGGGACCTTAACAGCCCAATGGGGAATGGCCCAAATAGGGGATACAGCCCAATGGGGAATTTGTGGGTCCACACAAGAAAATGACCAGACTGGGGTTTGAACCCAGGACCTCCTGGATATATACTGGGTGCTCTAAACCACTGAGCTATATGGTCCTAAGTTCAGGGTATTGGTTTCACAATCATATCAACCATGACAGATTGCCTATCCAACAGCATGAAGGTCAAGCACAATGCTGATGGGTTGCTGGACCGGTACAAGGCTAGACTGGTGGCCAAGGGCTATTCTCAGCGTCCTGGCTTTGACTTCAAGGAGACATTTGCTCCCACAGTTCGCTATTCCACCATTCACATTGTAAGACCCTTCACTCTGTGCTCACTTCTATGGGCTTCAATCGCATCCAATCCGACCATGGGCTGTACATCTATCTCAGGGATGATGTGAGGATCTTAATGCCCACGCTTGCCTGCAAGGATGGTGCCAAGATTGACTCTATCATCCAAGAACTCTCCACACACTTCAAATTGCGAGATCTTGGCCCCACCACACAGCTACTTGGCCTAGAGATTCACAGAGACCGTCCCAATCGCTCCCTTTCCATTTCACAAAGCCAATACATCTCCAATCTCATCCAGGACCATGGCCTCAGCAATTCAAAGCCTGTCTCGACGCCTCTCAACCCTGGAACACATCTATCCACCTCCATGTGCCCTCAGAATGATGCAGAAGCCTTATATCTCTGTAGTTGGCTGCCTGATGTATCTTGCAGTCACCACAAGGCCAGACATCGCCTATGCTGCCGGAGTTCTTGCCAGATTCAACTCCAATCCTGGCCTAGCTCATTGGCAAGCTGCCAAGCATGTTCTTCGCTATTTGAAAGGCACAGTCGACTACAAGCTTGTCTACAAACCCTCCACCTCGCCTGAGCCATTCATCACTTATTCAGATGCCGATCATGGTGGAAATCCGGACAATGGCAAGTCAACAGGTGGATATGTGGTCAAGATTGGCTCTGGAGCAGTGTCTTGGAGCTCTAAGTTGCAGCCTCTGGTTGCCCTGTCCACAACTGAAGCAGAGCACATTGCTGCCATTGAGGCAGGCAAGGAGATCCTGTGGATGCGTCAGTTCATGGGGGAGCTTGGCTACAAGATCTCTGGGCCATCACTGCTTAGAATGGACAATCAATCGGCCATTGCAGTGAGCAAGAATCCAGAGCATCACAGCAAGATGAAGCATCTTTGCCTTCGGCTCTTTTGGCTTAGAGATGCGGTTCAAGATGGCCTAATCACTCCTAGCTTTGTCACAACACAGGAGATGGCTGCTGACATCTTTACAAAGGCTCTTGACCGATTTAAGGTTGAGAAATGTGCCATTATGCTTGGTTTGGTTAGTTAGGATTTTGGATGGCTGCACAGTCATGGGGGAGTGTTATTTGTAGCTAGAGCGTGCTACTTTGTGTTGTTCTGTGACTGTACAGCGCTCCAAGTGGGTTTTCCTTATTTAGATATGCTTAGTCAGGTTTGTATATCCTGCAGAGGACAGAAAATATTCCCTTAGTCTTATATCCTCCTCTGCAGGTGAGTACTTAGTTTTACTTTGATCAATACAGTCTTATATCTTCCTCTGCAGTCCCCTTGTGTCCTCTGTGACTCAAGGGCCATCCATAGGTCGCACTTTGACAGAAAGATCAACCATGTTACATCCTAGCAGGGACGTGGGTTCAAGGGGTTTCAATATCACACAGGTATCAAGCAAAGACGTCTGTTGTCTTATTGCTATGAAATACAAGTGGTCTGGAGTGGAACACAGTATGTACCACTACTCTGTGACTAGGGCTCCTCGCCTGAAGTGTCTAACACTTCTCTATACTCAATCTTGCAAGTACACAGAGGCTAACAGGTGTGATGCGTTGATATAGTTCAACTGCAAAGACTTCGATGATGTCCGGGTTAGGGACTGAGGTAGAGGATGCACAAGTAGAGGGGAAGTGGCAAAGTCACACCAAGGAGCGAAGGCAAGGTTGCTAGATTGCAAACAAAGCCAAGTCTGGCTTCCTACAGTGTAAAGTACAGCTTTAAATAGGACAGGGTTCCAAACAACATGAACACAAGTCCACACAATAACAAAGAGCTGAAACAAGTCAAGACAGGGAGTAGAAGCGGAGTCTAGAGTGGCTGACATTGATAGCCCCTTTGGTAACAAAGTAGAGGACAAATAGGGAGAAGTGAAACAGGGACAAGACATACAGTAAACAATGGAAGTCCGAAGCGTCAGATCATAACAAACTGAAGAATTGCATGAGAGTTCCTGGCATTGTCCAAATATGACTTCATCCTAAGACACATAGCGGGAACAAAGAATGCATGTGCAGATGCCCTGTCCAGGCGGTCAGACTACAAGTCTGGTGAAGGGGACAACACCGATGTCGTAATCCTACCAGCCGAACAATTCATCCGAGCCACCCAAATGTCAATATGCGACATGGATATTTGGTCCTGGGTGGCATTAAAACGCTGGCAAGGAGGAAGCAGCATGATGGGCCAAACACCACAACCTCAAGTTACACAATGGGCTGTGGTGGAAAGATGAGGCATTGGTCGTTGTCGGGGACAACAATCTTAAGTGGGGGGTAATTGCTTTCTTTCATAACTCTCCAAGTATGGGCCACCCCGGAATTGCCAATACATGTGAACTAGTACGACACAACTATTGGTGGCCCACTATACAAGAAGACGTCAAAGAATATGTCAAGGGATGTGCCATATGTCAGGCCAACAAAATCAACCCACACTGACAGAAACCCCACCTATTCCCCATATCCACTGACCCAGAAGCAGAACCATTTGAAGTCGTCACTATGGACTTCATCACCAAACTACCCCCATCCCAGGGGTTTGACTCCATCCTCACGATTACCAATCACAACTGCTCGAAAGTGGCGATCTTTATACCTACCCTGTAACGAAACCATCACCGCCAAAGGAGTAGCTCAGCTGTATTTCCAGCACATCTACCCACACTATGGAATACCACCCAAACTCATCACTGACCAAGACCCACAGTTCACGTCCACATTCATGAAGGGGTTGTGCAGCACACTTGGAATACAGCAGAATATTTCCTCTGCATATCACCCTCAAACAGATGGCCAGTCAGAGTGTACGAATCAGTGGTTGGAACAGTACCTGTGCCATTGGAGCAACGCGCAGCAGGACAACTGGGTGGAGGCACTCCCAGTGGTGCAGTTCACACATAACTCATGGCCAAATGCCACAATGAAACACTCCCCATTTTCGCTCATAATGGGATGGGAACCACGAACCACATGGGTGTCAAAACCCACCCCAGTGCCATCTGTTAACCAGCACTTGGACGAAATGACCACGAGATGACAGCATGCACAAGACTGTATTAAACATGTGCAAAACCTCATGGCTAAGAAGGGAAGAAGCCACTTCATCCCTTATGCTGAAGGGGCCCAGGTCTGGCTAGAAGGGACGAACCTGAGAACCTTCTACCCCACCACAAAGCTGGCCCCCAAACGTCATGGCCCGTTTCAAATCAAGAAGGTCTTATCAGCAGTGACGTACAAGCTGGAGCTACCAACCACATGGAAGATACACCCAGTATTCCACGCCAACCTCCTAACGCCATATAAGGAGATGGAGCTACATGGGGAGAACTTCCCATGCCCTCCCCCTGACCTTGTGGATGGAGAAGAAGAGTTCGAAGTGGAGCAGGTCATAGGATCTTGGCTCCATGGACGAAGGTGCAAGCTCCAATTCCTGATCAAGTGGAAGGGTTTTCCCATGAGCAATAGTTCATGGGAACCAGCTGACCATGTCAGGCATGCACCTGAAGCAATTGTCAACTTCTATCGCTGCAATCCTATGGCCAATGGAGCAGGGCAAAAGCTATAAAACTGAGAACTCGAGGATGGGTGAACTCCAACATGAACCATGACTACTCTGTCCACCACCGCTCCTGCCAATGACCGACCACATCCTCCCTCTGCCATCATCCTAGAACGACTTACAGGTTCCCTCGCAGTCTGAGGGAATTCCAACCCCATTCATATCCTGAACCCCATACTCAGTCATCCCCTCCGTGACCTCCTGACTCCATGTCCTAGCCATCGGCCTTAATATTTCCCCCACTGATCCTACACCCCCACCATCCTCTCTGCCACCACTTGAACCCATAGTTGCTCCTCTTCTGGAAGCACCCCCAGGTCTCACACTGGTGGTCCCAATGTCACGACTCGCATCTAAACTGCCTCACCCCCTACTTGCTGACACCTGCTGTACCCCCTTGTCATTTACAACCAGATCCTCAGCTCGCATCATTAGATGACGATGAGGAACCAATCAATGAGGGGGAAGATGAAGAGTCAGATGACCCTGGGCTCCCATTCTTCCTTAATCACCCCGGACACTCCATTCTTCTTCCCCCTCATGCTCCCATTGGAAGACAATGTCATGAAAGTCCAGGCAAAGTATATCTACTATTGCCGAGACTATCAGGAAGTTGTTGGAACCCAGGGAAGGGGGAAACCCTGTTACTGTCAGGAGGTCTACCTCTCCACACCTCATCTGATGGCCATGCACCCAGCAATCTCTCCACACCAGCTCACAGTCTTCTGCCCCCAGGACCCACGTGCCATCACCATCAATGAATGAGGTGTTAGGTGAGCTCAAGAACCCCCGACTGTCTGCAGAAATTGCAAGATTGCGACAGTGTCTTGGGGATAAAATCGCCCTGGATGCACGAAGGGTGGATCTCCACCAGCTTGAGCAGGAGGCTACTTGTGACCAGTTCCACTTGGATGCCAAGTTGCAGGGCATCACAAAGCGCATGCAGTACACTAGTGCCATTCCACTCATAACTGACAAGTTTGTTGAACTCACCACATGTCCCATATGACCCCGTCACTAGTTCCCTGAGCTCCCCTTGGTGCCACGTGCTGGAGGCCCTCTTGAGATGCCATGCCTCGTGGACAGTCCCAGTCAAACTCAGAAGCGGCACAAATGCTATTTGTGCAAGAAGTGGGGGCACAAGATGAGCGAGTGTCCCAGTAAGCCTCCGTCTGGGGTATGCACATGGTGCACAAGTCAGGCCCATGTGTCTGAGAATTGCCTTATTCACTGACTTGTGCCCATTACGCCTGCATTTGAGGAGCCCTCTGAGCATCCCCATTGGTGCAGGAAGTGCTTGAGGTTCAACGCGCAGCATGACAAGATCGAATGCCCACAGTACAAGGCTTGCTGCCGGTGTGGAGAATGCGGAAGGTATCTATTCCTTTGATGACATGTGTGCCCAGTGGATGACCGGGATGATGAGACTAATGACCCTAGCACTGACGTATATGACTACGTTGGCAGTGACTGAAGTCATGGTGACTTCAGGTCTGACAGGGGGGTAATGTTATGATCTCCCTTGGGACGCTTTTGTTTCTTGCTTCTCACTTCCATACCCCACCTTGATACTCCCATAACTCCTTATGCACCCAACCGTTTCTGATGATCTCTTCACTGCACGATACGTCTTTACGCTCCCTTCCTTGTATATCAAAGTTCACGGCGCACTGGTCCCAGCTGACTCGCACATGACCCTGTGCAATCACTGCTCATCCTACTATAGTTATGCCTTTGTTCTACTTTCACTCAGAACCCAAGTATTGCACCATGTGTTTGTCACAGACAAACACCCTGTACCAGTATATAAGTTGCACGCTACCTAGCTTGTACAGTAGACTTGACTTCTTGTGTAATACCACATCATTGTCTCACGAAATGACTTTACGCTCACCCTTTTTGCTTGAGCACAACTTTGGTTCACCTTTGTGCTTGAACCCCAGACTCCCTGCTACTGCCTGCGTGTCTGAGGAGACCGTGTGGCACTTGTGCATCACCTGACTCAGTCTTAACCGACTGCCCCAAATCCTGTAACCTCAGCCTGAGTGACTTAGTGAAGCACACATCATGCATAACGTTTCTGTGGTAACATTACAGTTTGAGTGGAGATGGGAAAGATGGTGGTGTGGAGTTATCAGGGGAGACATTAAGCACAATTGTGAGGACTGGGGTTGGAGGTCAAGAAGGGACCACTGAGTATGGCCTTTGAGATACAACAGGGGTGGGGATCCCTTCCAACTGGGAGGGGACTGTGAGACATTTGAGGATGATGGAGGATGGAGGGTAAGGTCAGTCATCTTTTATAACTTTCTCCCCATTCCATCGGCCATGGGGCTTTGGCAATAGAAGTCAGCGATTGCATTGGGTGCATGTTTGACATTGTTGACCAGTTCCCATGAACTGTTGCTCATGGGGAATCCCCTCCACTTGATCAGGAACTGGAGCTTACACCCTCATCCATGGAGTTGGGATCCCATGACTTGCTCCACCTCAAACTCTTCTTCTCCATCTACGAGGTTGGGGGGAGGCTGTGGGAAGTTTTCCCCATGCAGCTCCATCTCCTTATATGGCATGAGAAGGTTTTGTTGCATGGTATGAAGATTGTGGCTTTCAAACAGTCATGGTTGGTGATTGTAAGGATGGAGTCAAAGCCTTGAGACAGGGGCAGCTTTGTGATAAAGTCCATGGTTACAACTTCAAAGGGCTCTGCTTCTGGGTTGGTGGTTATGGGGAATAGGTGGGGTTTTTGGTGGTGGGGGTTGATTTTGTTAGCCTGGCATGTGGCACAACCCTTCACATACTCTTCAACATCCTTCTTGTATGGTGGGCCACCAATAGTCACATTGTATCAATTCCCACATGTTGGTGATTCTGGGGTGGCCCATGCTTGGAGAGTTGTGAAAGAAAGAGATTACCCCCTGCTTAAGGTCGTTGTCCCCAACAACAACTAGTGCATCATTCTTCCACCACAACCTGTTGTGTGATTTAAGGTTGTGGTGTTCTGCCCATTGTGTCACTTCCTCTCTACTGGCATTCTGAGCAACCTGGGACCAAATATGCATTGATATTTTGGTGGTGCAAATGAATCATTCAGCTGGTAGGACGGTGACATTCTCATTATCTCCTTCTCTGGACTCATAGTCCAACTGTTACATTTTGTTCTTGGACTGCCTGGCCTGGTCATGGACTCTGATGTATTTGCAATGACTTGGTATGTCAGTAGTAATGTGTCATGGACTCATAGTATCAGTCAGCCATTGTGCCTTGATGACTGATGTCCCAGGATCTGTTATGTGTACAATATTACAGGTTGATGACTGATTCCTGGTAGTAGTCATATTAGGGTTTGCTCTACTTATGCTATTGGCTAGGACATGGTTCAGGTGGAGCTTGGATAGATATATCTCCTTATGTGTATATAAACCACTAGTAGTATGACCAGGATCCACATCTTGGTCTTCTTTGAATACCACTTCTCTCCTCTACTCTTTGCAAGGGCCAAGTGTCCCTTAGTGAGTGTCCAGCATATCCCTCTTAGACCAAGGGATCCCTGTGACTTACAGGTCCTATTCCAACTCAGATAGTGACCCTACCCACAGATACCATGTGGCACATTGTTTATCTCTATTTCAGTCCTCACACCACCCAACCACTTGAAACCTTCTTCATCCTTGACTCTGCTGAGTGGGACATGGTTGGACCAGTTCAATGCATCCCTGCCTCAGTCACCCAACAAGGTATCAACCTCCATGCATATCAAGACAGCAGTGGTCACCTTAGATAGCATCCTTCTGACAACCACCTTGTCACTGCCAACCCCCATTGGCACCCCCACTCTTTATTCCAAGAGCAACCAGCCCAGCTGACTTGCAGCCAACTACATCCCCACCAGAGCACCTACTCCAGCAGGTGACAAACAACAAGGGTATGTGCCCAGCCGACCAGCTTCACCACTGGGACCCAATGAGGGTGGGGATCCATATGACCCAGCCAAACATCTTGAGACACATCCATATTTGCATTATGCCACTCAGAAACCCCCCCCCCCCCCCCCCGCTATGCGGACCCACTGGGGAAGCTCTCACATTACCAGCACCACCTCAACCCGAGGTTCGATGTGATCAAAAGGAGGAATATGTGCAGGAGGCCACAGATTGGCCAGAGACTCCACCCCCAAGGGGGTATCAGTTCAACAGGGGAGTACATTATATCCCCTTCCAGATTTGAGACACTCAGGAATGTCTTTGGCCCACCTGGTATACTCAGCTCATTCTCACCTCTGATCCATTCGTCCTGGCCTTCCAAGCTGGGAACAACCAGCAGTACAGCAAACCAGTCCATGCCACTCCCTATTTTGAGGGACAGTCCCCTACCCCCACTTACACCAACAACAACCTCACATTCCTGCTCTCTGACAGTGGGTTAGTGGACTCCATCAACCAAGTGCTCCTTCACATGAAGGACCTTCCACTCAGCACCGAGGTGCACCGCTACAGGTGCATGACCCTCAGATATTGCACCCAGCAACATTGAGTAGTGGCAGAGCAAATAAGGCTGGAGAGGATCAAGATTGAGAGGAACCAGTGCGTCAATCGACTACAACGAGCTCATGCCATCAACTGCATCAAGAACGAGTGGTCCACACTGCCCTGTGGACCATGAGCCAAAGAAGACGCCAAAGAGATGCAGGTGATCCAACATATCTGCTCTCTCGGGACCAACTTGATGACTGATGATCCACAGTTTGTATGTGTACAATATTACTAGTTGATAACTGATTCCTAGGATAGTGGCATTAGGGTTTGCTCTACTTACACTATTGGCTAGGATACATTTCAAGTGGAGCTCTGAATAGCTCCCTTATCTGTATGTAAAACCATGGTAGTACAACCAGGATCTCTATCTTGGTCTTCTTCAATTACCACTCTCTTCTCTTGTCTATACAGCTCATTAGCTCACTTTTAGGGGAAAGTTTATTCACCTGGCGAGCTTCTGGAATATGGACATAGGCACCACAACTGAATACTCTAAGATGCAATATATCAGGGACTTCATTGTGTAATAGTTTGTAAGGAGTCTGCCATTGAAGGCGACTTATGGGGGTTCTATTGTAACAATGTGCAGCATGTTGGACTGCAAATTCCCACCAACTCTGTGGTAAACAAGCATCAAGGCACATGGCCTGAGCTTTGTCCATTATGGTGTGCATAAAGCGCTCAGTGCACCCATTCTGCTGTGGCGTATGTGGCGCAGACTGTAGCACTGTTATGCCAGCATCCTTAAGCTGCTTTAGGAAAGCATCTGATTTGTATTCACCACTGGCATCAGACATCCATTCTTTCATGGTAGCACTAAATTGGCTTTTAATTAGCACAAGCCACTGCTTTAAAGCAGTAATAGCAGAGGCTTTATCCCATAAAAGAGTGATCCATCCAAATGATGTATAATTGTCAAAGAAGACGATAAAATACTTATATTTGTGGTATGATGGTATAGGGAAGCTTTTCAAATCAGAACAAGCTTCAGCACCATGCCTATGGCATGGGTTGCTTCAGCTTGTTTGGGGCTGTGCCCCCAAACCCTTGCTTTCATACTTAACTCAATCCCATATCTCCATCTATTTGGTACTGGTACTGGTATCAATCTGGTATTCTACATATGTATCTATCACTTCAGCAACACTTCACTATATACAATATTTTTGGTCTCAGCCTCTCTCACTTTCTCATCCCAAATCACCTTGATATTCTCCCTTGATGTCACCCTTGAAACCCCAACATAGAACTGCCCATGAGTGAACACTGGTGTCCTCAGATCCAACCCAACATGCTTCACAGACTGCCCTTGTGCCTTGTTAATTGTCATGGCAAAGCAAAGGCACACAGGGAATTGTTTCCTTGTGCCACTTGATCTTCTGTAGGCTGATTTCCAATCCTTGGGATAAAGACCTTCTCCCCTGCATGCTCCCCAGTCAGAAGCTGCACCTCTAGCACCCTATTCCCACATCTTGTTAGGATTCCTCTGCTCCCATTGCACACTCCATGTGCTGGATCTAAGTTCCTCAAGACCATCATAGGACATCCAACCTTCAGCTCCAATTTTGAAAGTGGAAGCCCAGAGCAGTTGATCTCATTCAGATACTCAACAGGATAGTTGAGCATAGGGTCATCTTCTCCACTTTGATCAGCAGTAGGAATAAAGTCCACACTGTGGAACACCTTGGCCTGCCCAGGGAACTTTTCAAGAACACACTTGTTTAAGCTGTCCACATCAGCATTTAGACTGGAGAGGATGGTGCACTCTGAGAAGTACTGGTTGGAAAGGTTGGGAGTGCTGACCCCAGGATAGATGGTGTCAATGAGTGAACCAACAGTGTTTTCCCTGTACTTAAAGTAATCTGGCAGAGTGATATTGCCACCTTGGTGTTGATAAGTGACCTTTACACACTTAGCGGCTCTGGACGGACTGGACTTGCAGCATGGACTGCTTTAGATAAGATTTACAGGACTTGTAGATTAGATATTTGATCTGTACAATTTCAGACTTCTTTCTTATCTATGACATCATGTACAATGACATCATTTGGACTCCTCTGGACTTTACATTGTACTTTGCATCTTTGTACTTTCCTTTGTTCTATCCTTATTGTGATGTCACTATGATATCATCTTAGTCTGGATTCCTTTTGTTCTCATCGCCTTGTTCTCCTTCTGTACATTCCTCTTGTTCCATACTCAGAACAATGCTCCTTGTAATACGTGACTCTGTGTTACTCTCCTTGTATCAGTGTCACTCTCTGTAAAGTATAAGTAGTGTAGCTTGTATGCTCCTGGTCCACATCAGTTCCTCACTGCTTGTGTGCCAGGTATGTCTCCTCTTCTCTAATGTAACATCAGTTCCTCACTGCTTGTGTGCCAGAACTACCTCTTAGCTTCTCTTGCAAGATCCCCCTCTGCTGCTTCCAGCTGCTCAGTGTATCTCACCACAGTCTCCCTTGTCACTGTGAGTATGCTGTCCATCTCTGCTGTTCATCACTTGGTCTGTGTGTTTTCCCTGCCCCACTTCCAGCTGCCACTGAGCAATGTTACACTCAACCTCAATGTTGGTGTTGAGCCACATATTTTGGTGAAGGTGAAGAACGGTGATAGACCTCCACAGGATAGAGCACTGGATACAGGCACCCACAGTCTGACCTCTTGAGCCCTGCACAACTACTGGTAGGATTTGTTGGAAGTCTCCACCAAATACACAGGTAAGCCCACCAAAAGGCTTCTCAGAGTTGCATATGTCTCTGAATGTCTGATCTACTCTCTCCATAATGTGATGATGCTGCATGGGGGCCTCATTTCAGATCACCAAGTCTGTGGCACAAATCAACTCTGCCAGATCAGAGTTCTTGGGGATGCTGCAGACTGAAGACTCATGGCAAGGGATGGGGATTTTGAAGCAGGAATGAGCAGTGTGGCCACCTTTGAGAAGAAGGGCAGCAATCCCAGAGGAGGCCACACAGAGCACAATCTTGTTCTGGGAGTGAAGGTGATAGCAGAGAGTGTTGTACAGATATGTCTTTCCAGCACCTCCTGGCCCATGAAGGAAGAAGGTCTCCCCTGATCCAGTGCTAATGGCAGAGGTGACCTTCTCAAAGGCAGTGCACTGGTCCTGGTTTAAGCTGGAAAGACATTCTACTGCAAGCTGAGCCAGTTCTTCTGGGTCATACTGGCGCTGCTCTCTAATAAGAGGATTTCCAAAGATGGCCCCCCAGTTCTCAACAAACTGTGGCATGCTGTCCCAATCACAAAGCCTCCTTCCAGAGTGAGAAAGAAGCTTGTCAATCAGATAGAGGCCATAGTCCTGAACCTGGGCATCAGATGGCTCTTCTACATTTGCATGATGCTGAAGCTGATATCTGAGGTCATCACAGATGTCAGGCCAGAAGGTGTTCTAGAAGGGAAATCCTGATAGAGCAGACTGCAAATTTCATCATCCTCTATCTGAGCATTGGCCTTGAACCATCCAGTAAGAGTGGTATCACGGTTAGCATGGGAATCTAGAACCTCCTGGATGTTTCCATCTTGCTCAGGGTTGAATGTAACAGGCTGCTGATTAGGAAGGTGGACCTGAAGGTGAATAACAGTGGGATCATGTTCCTGCATGGAAAACATATAAAGGCGCCACTGAGCCTCACAGCTGCTAATGTAGCATGCATCCAGATAAAGCTTTATCTCATCTCTGCAAGTGCCAAACTCCATAGTGATGCGGTCATGGCCCTTGTACACATACTTGTAGATGTACTTGATGGCCTTGACAGAGGCAATAGACTCTATGTTGATGTGGCAGCGATACTTCCAGATAAGATACTTGGAGTGGCAAACAACCCACTGATTGTTGACCTGCTTCCCTCTGACTTCATGAGTCTGGCCAGTGTTGCAACACCTGGTGCGGGCATAAGAGTCTTCAGTGAGAGTGGTCTCTATAAAGTGCTTAGGAAAGCCCTTGGAGCATACCCCATTCACCATGCAAGGTGCATTGGGATTCTGAGTTCCACAAGGCCCATGAACCATGAACTTCTTGATAAGATCAAGCAGCTCAGCATTGTCCTCAGGAAACTCAGAGGACATGAGGCTGTCAATGTCCACTGGGGAGTGCAACTTGGCATGGGGCTTAAGGAAGACAATGATATGGGCATGAGGGAGGCCACGCTTCTGAAACTCAATGGTGTAGAGGTAGGCATTAATTTGACCCAGTGCTCCTTGTGTGATGTCCTTGATAAGTGAATCAAGCTTGGCTTTAAAGGTATGAACCACCAAGTCAGGGCAATCAGGAACAGTCTGGCCATGTAAGAGTGCAGATTGGATTTCAGGCTAGGCAGGGTTGGCTGTCATGGTGATGAAAAAGGTCTCCTCCTCCAAAGTAATGATTAATAGCCAAGGCATCTTGATAGTGCTGCTGCATGTTGTGAGTGCTGCCAGAAAAGCTAGAAGGTAAAATAAACCCTTGGAAGAGCTTGCCAGTGAGAAAGAGGTGATTGGACTCCACATCAGTAGGGCAGATGAAGAGGCAATAGTTATGGTATTCAACCATAGAGACACGTATGCGTTTGCTACCATGTGGTGTACCCTCTACTACATGCTGATAGAGGATGTTGGGATGCCAACTAAGCTGGCCAGTGGGATAAAGGAGGACATAGTGCAAGGAGGGATAAAAGGGATGAATATCAGATATGCACTGAAGGGGAGGGCCATGCTTGCAGTAGAGGATGATGTCCTGAGCACTGGTGGGCTGATCACCATCACCTGGCAAAATGACTGCTATCTCCTTGACAGAAGCATCTAGGGCCTGATAATGTTGTCTGTCACATGTTGGATCAAAGTGAAGGGAAATCTGGCACTGCTGATCTGGGGGCATGGCAGAGGTCATCTCATATGCCTGTCTGTAGAGTTGAACTGCAGGATGGGAGTGATACAGCATGTTGTCGTGAACCTAGAAACTCGTTCACGACTCAGGCATTCAAGACCGTTCCAGACTGGCCCGGTCTTACGTAATCACCTTCCTAATTGGGAAATCTGGAAGCGGAGTTCGAATTTCATACTCCGATGATCACGTGATTGATCATGTAATCAAGCCTCTGTTTATCCACCACATGACGCACCACGTGCAGAGCACCCCCCTGAGGACTATGGAAGAGTCATTCCCATTTGTCAAGATCCACCCCACGATTTGGAGCAAATCGTACCATATCCGAGGAATTATCCCATTGGCTGATAGAGAAGACACATCGCCAACACGTCACCGACTGCGGTGCAGTCGTGCCACTGTCACGGATTTATCCTATTGGACTGCGGAGCAGTCACGTCATTATCGCGTCATATCGACTGCGGATTGTGTCATATCGCACCATCGACTGCGGAAGAGTCGTACCACCCTATGCTTTATTCTGATTGGACTGCAGATCTATCGTACGATCCCGTTACTTATTGCGATTGGATGCTATTATTAGAAGTACTCGGATATTCCCTGCGCAGTTTCTGCAGCACCCGTGGAAAGGCCCTAAGCCTGCCCTAAACACCTACACACAGACCATGTCCCTAGGTATATAAGGCCTGCGAATTCCATGGATCAGTCCTCAGACTGTCCACTTTGTACTCCTCTCAAAGTCTGACAACTCTCCTGCCTGCCTCTCACCTCCTGTGCCCCTTCAGTTATTGGACGAAGCCCCTTTAACAAGTGCCACTACCCCTCAGCTGAGCGCTGAGTTCTGTCAACAGTGCCCCTTCAGTGAGTGGACGTAGCTCCTCTCACAAGCGCCACTATCCCTTGGCTGAGCGCCAAGTTCTGTTGGTCAAGCAAGCAGCCCTTCCCCCAGTCCTATTCTCCCTACTGTTATCCGATACTTCGCCCCCGGCTCTACCAACCCCTTGTCAGACTGAACGTATTTGTCGAGTGGCAGTACGTTCTTCACACATGTCTTGTAGGGTGCCCAATGTGAACTGATCCAGATTGGAGTTCCAAGCATTTGTCATGTGATGGTTAAGGGCCACATCAGAGTCATAGATGTAGAGCTGAGCATAGACAGGTGCAACTTGATCACCCTCTGGTGGCAAAAGAGACCCAGCTCTGTGAATGAGCTCTCCATGAAGCCTAAATGTGTAGGGTCCACCACCTCTCTGATTGACAGAGTCATCTAGCTTTCTTCCCACAGAGGTCATAGCCAGTGCACTGTTATAATTGCGAATGTGCAAGCGAAAGGCCTTTGAAAGTTGGTCTTGGGAAATTAAGAGCTGGGACAACTCAAGAGGTGGAGACTGAAGAGGGGGAAGGGAGATCTTGCCACTGAAGCAGCACATGCCAAACTTGGGGTTGCGCATAGAAGACTTGGTAAGGCGTTCAGCTAACCAATGAAGAGCCTTGCAATCAGGGCATTGAATGGCAAGGTCTCCAAGGTTGTGAACATCCCAAGTAGGATCAAAAGGATGGCGTGCAATGGGAAGGATGTGAGGAAGAGGTGGTGGTGGCTGAATAACAGGAGGCTATATAATATGATCAGTATTTTATATATAAAAAGTGGGAAAAAGTTAATTTATACTCACAGGAAAATGTTGCATAGGCCTATGTGCACCAGCTGATTGAGGAGTTAAAATGGGGGGGGGGGGAGAAAAGAGGCAGGAACAGAAGCAACAGCAGAGCCAGAGCCAGAGCTAGCAGGAGGAACGAAAGCAGGGGCAGGGGCAGGGGCAGGGGCAGGAGTGGAGGCAGAGGCAGAAGCAGATATGGGAGCAGGTGGTGGTGGAGGTGGTGGTGGAGGAAGCATCTGATTAATTTTAAAAATTAGGCAAAAATATATAAAATAAAGTTAGAGCTTACAGATGAAGCAGCAGCAGTACTGTGGGAATGATGGGAGTGCCTTTGAGGTACAGGCATAGGAGGAAGGTGAACAATCATGGCAGCTAAATTAGCTGGCAAATGATGATATTCTCGACCATTTAAGGTAGGATGGCCTGGGAAGATTGGGGAGTTACTGGTGTGCACGATTTTTAGGACTGCCCATAATACAGGCTATCATGCTCCTGCTGACGTGCAGCATGTTGACTGCATTGAGGGGATGTAGGAGGGGTAACTGGCACAACAGCTCCAGTAGGAGGTGGGGGGGCAGAGGGAAGAGCAGAGACAGAGGCAGGGGAAAGAGCATCTGGCAGGGGCAGAAGTGGAGGGAAGAGCAGGGGGAGAGGTAGCAGCAGCAGAGGTAGCAGAGCCAAGCCCAGAGCCAGAACCAAGACCAAAAGCAGAGGAAGGAGCAACAGGCATTCTAACCCCAATATGAAACAACCAAATCCTCCAAAGACTATGTGAAATTGGTGCAAGCAGTGGCAGTTGATAATGGAGCAACTTCCAATAAAGGAAGGGGAGGTAACTTAGTTGTGGTAAAAACCACCCCACCAACCCAATCTCCCTGCACACTGCACCCAGAGAGAGGTCCGGTCTTAAAAAGACCTTAGCAACTGGCAGACACCCTGTTTTCACAGGGAAGTCAGGGAGGTAGGACTTCACTAAGTGTCACCTTGGTCTACAAAGTCTCTGAGGTTCAACTGCCAAGTGAAGAAAGGCAGCACAGTCACCCCTGAGCACAGAGAAAGCCAAAACAGACCCCCTAAAAATATTTAGATGAGTAAATTTTCTAATAACAATAGGGTAAGGAAACATACAAAAAGTGGGCTACAAAAACTGACAGAAAAACATATAAGAAAATATATTTGAATAGTAATGATGTAGACACACTTTTGATGATGAAGACAGAGAGATGTAAGATGGGAAAAAAAGGGCCAGAAAAAAATTGGGTGTTGTTAAGGCAGGGCAGAGTGTTTCTTTGTGATGTATAGGCTTTGGTGGGGGCAGAGTTCACACAAATTTTTGAGGTTCACTTTCACTTACAAATCGATTTCCATTTTAAGAGGTCAGCCACATTGGAAAGCCACCAGATTTTTGCCTAGTCAAGAGCTCCTTCCTTTTTTGTTGCTAGCCACCCCTACTGAAAACATGATGGGTTTTTGCTTAGTCACTATTATTCAGCAGCTCCTTCCTTTTTGGGGACTGTCATGTGTTGTATAGTAGAAGAATCTGATTGAAAGAGGCTTTAGCCCTTGTAACAGACAGAGGATGTGAGGCAGCAGGCATTTTGCCCTGTGTGCAACTAGGACATATTACATCAGAGGTGGGAATAGTAATTCCTTCTGGAAAGCCCTTAGTGTTTTCCTTAGCTTGTCTTAGAACCTCTTTGGATGGGTGACTGAGGTGACAATGCATAAGGTCATAGTCTACATTTAGTAACACAGACTGGTTTGCAATAAGTGACTCAGTTAGAGTGGATATAGAGGCATCTAGCCAATATAACAATTGTCTGTAAAGAAGGGGTTTACATTGGACAATTGTTTTCTTTTTATGTAGCAAGTTAAGATGCTGTGAATTCCCCAAAACATGCAAACCTTGCTGTAAGAAGACTCCCATAGATAGAAGATGCATGCTCATTCTAGAGATAGAACTGGAACCCAGAAGCCACATATTTTTAGTATGCTCTAAACACTCAGTGCATTGACTGAAGTACTCTTAGTGCTCACACTCAAAAGAATTGAGGAGAGCACTACTACTATTGTACATTTTGAGTGACTTCAGTGCTACTACATGTGATTCTTGTAGATATACAAAACTATTACAGTTGCCAACACTTTTGACTTCTTAGGGACAGGGCTAATACTGTAGTGTTATCAGCATGTGGTGTGCAAAGTGAAGAAAAGACTTCATCACATGATCCCCAATCAAGGATCTCTGTATCTGGACCAGTTAAGAAGAACTCTGGTGTCAAGGAGCGGCCTATAGAGACTGAAGGAGAGACAAGGGCATCGAAACAAGGGTCTGTTTCTCTGCCATTATCTTGGAGGTACTGTTGGTTGCTATGCCAGATAGATTCAATCTGTTCATTAGAACAAGATCGAGGAGGGAAGCAGCTTTTGCTGGTAGTAGCCCACCTGACTGTTGCTTTGACAATAGAAGCTGGGTTGATGTAAGGAGGCGTGGGGGCATGGTTCTCTGTATCAGAACCCCCATTGCTTACGGTCAGATCCAACAAGTCAATTTGGAGAGCATTAGAATGCTCACCAAAGATCTCAGTGTCATCAAGTCCATTGGTGTTCATGATTGGTTGAGCGCTGCCCAGGGGCTGCTGCATCATATTGATATCGAAATTGGAGTCATACTCCTCTTCCATGAATGTCTCAAGATGAGGTTTCATGAGGATGTCAATGTCAGCAAAGTGCTGCTCAAGCATCTTCATGGTCTGGACTGTAGCAGGTACATCCAGCTGTTCAGCAAGTGTCAATGCCTTATTGACCAAAGGGAAGAAGCCTGAAGTCCTCTGAGGAGAGGATGATTTGACTTCTGTCCTCATGGTGACACCAGATGACCCAATATGACGAGTCACCTTGTGAGAAGTAGGGGGTGGTAATGCAGCGACAGAGGCAATATGCGAGTGCTGTGGAGCATGTGCAGGTGCCTTGCCCTTCCCTTTAGGCTTGCCTTTTCCAGAACTATGCCCTCCATGCTGCCTGAAAGGCTGCTGCTAGGTGGATGGGCCAGGGGCGCTAGGCTGCTGTGACAAAGAACCTTTCTTCAAGAAGCAAGGGTCATTGTGCTTCCACTCAATGGCAGAAAGCTTCTGCGCATTATGGGTGGCCATATGCTGTCCACAATTGGTTTCAGTCTCATACTGGCTCTCAACACAAGCCGATACCATGGTGAGCTGAAGATCTGCCAAGGCAAGATTGTTGCACATGACAGGAATGAGGTGTTCCCATTTCTGGGGCAGAGCAGACATAGCAATAAGGGCTTGCAGCTGTGGGCGGATGGCAAGGGTAGTGGCATTAGCACCAGTACCAACAGTGACTGCTCCAAGACAAGCAAAGGCAGCAGCCATCTTCTTAAGCTGGGGAGCAGGATGCTGATTAGTATTGAAATGAATAGAGATGGCTTCTTTGAAGTCCTTGTAGATGCAGGGCATAGAGACCGCACCATACTGGTCCTTCACAGAGTCCCAGAGCACCTGAGAAGTTGCTCTGGAAACTGCCTGCTGTATAGCAGGTGAAAGGCATAGGGTAAGATTACCCCTAGCCATCTTATCGCTTTGCATCCAAGCCACTCTTTCAGTGGCATCAGCAGCGGGAGGTTGAGCAATGGAGCCATCAACAAAGCCCCAGAGCCCTTGCAACATAAAGAAAGTGGTCATTTGTGTAGACCAGGAGGCCCAGTTAGAGCCATTGAAGATGGGGACAAGTGTAGTGAGTTGGGACAACATGGTAGTGAAGTTCCGTTGGTTTAGAGAATGTCAGCATTGTGTTACAATAATAACAATACTGAGTGAAGTGAAAAGCCAATATTAGTCCCATATTTGACCCATAGGTCAACCCTATGTTTCAGCGCCAGTCTTTGCAGTCTGCCAGTTAACCACTTTAGCCATATGAGGCTGCTCGACATCACCCCAAGGTTATCATGTGCAGCACCTCAAATTTAATTGAGGTTGTTCACATGGCCTTGTTTAGGTAGGTGAGAGGCCTGGTCTGCATACTCCTGTAGAGTACAATATTGGGTTGCTTTAACCAGGGGGCCTGCCTTGCAATCTGGTGCCTACAACCTCATGAGTCCCCTCTTTTCAAAGGTGACACCATGGTGGGCAGTGACCAAGGTGCAGCTCCATCAAGGAGTGCAATGGCAATCCCTGTAGCAGGGCACATAACCTGAAGCACAGCAATGCATGCAGCTTAACAGGAATGGAGTTCTCACCTTTGAGTAGGTAGAGAGACTATAGAGTGGAGAGGGTGCACAAGTGAGAAAGAGAGTGAATGTCTATTCACCTCCCTCCCCATAGGAGGGATTTTATACCCTATGGCCCTACCATGTCTGGAAGTGCAAAAGTGATGAATACAGGTGTCCACAATATCGCATTTTTACATATGCCTGACATAAATTACCACTTCGACTTAGCCATGAGACTTCTCTTCACTCAGAGGTGAATTGCACCCAGTACAGTACATATCCTAACTACTGTAATAGGAAAGCATACTTGCAGTAATGTTGTAACTGCTATAGATAAGGGCCTTACGTACTTATCACATTCCAACAATCACCCCCTTTTCAGCTGCAGCGCCCTCGATGCCTGTGAAGTCCTGTTCCTCCCATCCAACCTAACTGTGTCTCCTCCACCCAATCCAACATGTTTGCCATCTCAAGGCAGAACTTACTCCTTGCAAGCTCACCCTTGACCCCCCCAAGCACAGTGGTGAGTTGATGAAGCCATTGCTCCATCTTATCCACCTCGTACATGTATGACTAGTAGTGCACCTCTGCTTTGAGGCTGACATCATGCAGCTTGTTAAGAGCCCAATTGAAGCAGGGGTGGTTGTGATATCTGCCAGCAAAGAGGATTAGATCCTCTTGAGGGTAATGGGGCTTACCAGTAGCCTTGACCTGCGGCTCTGCATACAGGGGCTGGGAGTACACCTTTTCACTATCCTCCACCAACCCCAGGACAATGGGATCCAAATTCATGATGACTTGGATGTATGCAGCTTGGTGTGTACATCCTTGTCTGTTGGTGATGGGGTAATGGACAAAGTCCTCCCCACAATTGTACTTGTAGCCATGAGGTGGTGGTCCAAGGTTGTGATGGCAAAGTTGGAGAGTGGGAAAGAGAGGGGGGGCATCAGCCCTTACACCTCCATGGTATAGTGGACACCCAAGTGTATTGCAGGTGTAGGGCATCTTGTTCTTGTTGTCAGTGTTGGTTGCAGTAATGATTAGGGGGTGCTCAGCTGGGTAGAAGTTGGGGAGACTTCCTTGGGTTTGCTCAAGCACCAACTCTTCCATCATACAACCCACTCCCTCCAAATCCTCAGCAGCTCTGACTGCTGTTTGGCTGCCATCCAAAGCTGCTCACACTTCCACTCCTCTGCTACTTTCCTCCACTCCTCCTCTGCCCTCCATTCTCACCACTGCAACATTGCTGGCAATGGGCCCCTCTTCCTGCCAGTGCTCAACTCGTACTGGGAGAGGTCAAGGTAAGGCAGTCACACTGTTGACAAGAGCTGCACAAAGCCTATCAACTTTGGGCATAGTGAGCAGGACAGTGTTGAGATGTTGTCTGTCTTCAGTGATGAGCCACCAGCTGTTGGGGTTGCTGGTGTGTGAAGTATGGGAAGTGGGGATGAGACTCTGGAGGGCTTGGATGAGTTCTTCATGGGTGATGGGGCCCATGTTTGAGGCAATGTGAGCAATGGCATCAGCAACAGTGGGAACAGACATTTGCAACAAGAAGAGAGATTGAAGGAATCCAGTGTGAAGATGTGAGGGGGATGAGGTTGATTGCATTGTCTGTCCTGCTTTTATGTTACTCCTGGTGTGGCATTTACAATGTTCATATTCAGCTAGGGCCTCATCTGCAAATACATCATCCTTGTTGACCCACTCATTGTCCAAGTCTGGATATCCCTTCCATTTGATCAGGTATTGATGGTGCTTTCCTCTGCCAAAGTGCTGATGGTCTAGAATCTTCTTTTCCTCATATTCTTCCTCACCATTAACCAAATCTGGCAGCAGGGGCTGAAAGTTTTCTCCATGCATGGGGGTTTTGCAATAAGGTGTTAGAAGATCAATGTGAAACACTGGGTGTATACTCCACTGCGTGGGAAGCTCGAGTTGGTAGTTGATGGGAGATAGTACTAGTAACAAGTCATAGTAACTATCACGTGTTACTATGACGGTGCTGACTGATGTGAGTCCATGACTAATTACATCTTACTATTGTAGTCATAACCATATAGTAAGAGTGTTCTGCATTGACCATGACAAGGAGGCTCAGGTGGTAGGTTGTCATCATCACCAGAAGTGGTTTTGTCTTTAGACAGCTCACCTGGAACTGTTTCATCTAACTGAGTTACACCTTGGGGCTCACATCTAGGATTGTCTTTAGGACACCTAGGGAAAAGAGCTTCATCAAAGAGTGCCTTGTCTGAATAGAACCTCTTTGGATGGGTGACTGAGGCGATGATGCATAAGGTCATAGTCTACATTTAGTAATGCAGACTGGTTTGCAATAAGCAACTCAGTTAGAGTTGATATAGAGGCATCTAGCCAATATAACAATTTTCCATGAAGAAGGGGTTTACATTGGACAATTGTTTTCTTTTTATGTAGCAAGTTAATATGCTGCAAATTCCCCAAAATGTGCAAATCTTGCTGTAAGAAGACTCCCATAGACAGAAGATGCATGCTCATTCTAGGGATATATAGAACCAGATATACCTGTGTAATTATGAGTTTGTCTGCGATGTAATGCTCAAGCAAGACAGTTCTGGTCCCTTTAACATATAGAGTATGAGCTGCAGTCTTTACAGGAATCTTATCAGACTGAGCAGTTGGCTTATTGTCACAATCATGTGACACATGACATGGACATGACTCGGGGGAAGTTCAGAGAGACAGCAAACAGTTTGATGAATCTTGCCAGCAGGGCACATACACGTTGTTGAATATCATATAAAATGGTCACAAAAAACACCAGTCTGTACGAGTATAAGTACAAGGTCTTTTGTATAGTAGATCCCTTGTCTCAGCTTTGAATAATTCCAGCCAATGTTTGCTCATCTTGAGTGAATAAGCACGTTGACTTCCAGTTCAAATGGCTTTGTTAGGTCTGGGAATAGGAGTACTGGCTCCTCGCATATATGCTTCTTAATATCTTCCAAGGTGTTCTGTTGCATGTCACCCCAGTGCCACTGGACATCTTTCTTTGTGAGGTCATGAAGAGGTCAGGCAAGTTGTGAAAATCCCCATATGAACCTTCAATAAAAGTTGCAGAACCCTAAGAATGCATGGACCTCCTTGATGTTCTTCAGGGTTGCCATTCTCGGATTCCTCGGACTTTGATGGGGTCCATCCATAGTTGCCCATGGCCAATGATAAGGCCAAGGTGCTTGGTTTCATAGACCTCAAACTCACACTTCTCCGGTTTCACATAGAGGTTGTGCTCCTTGCAAAGTTGTAGTACTTCATGGAGGACCTTTCAGTGATAGTCCTTGTTGTCAACGGTGGCGACAAGAATGTCATCCATGTATACAATGACTTCGTTTGTTAGGATGAGGCTGCGGAAGATAGTGTCCATCATTGTTTGGAAGGTGGAGGGGGAGTTTGTGAGGCCAAAGAACATGATGCACAGTTCAAATAGTCCCTGATTGGTTTTGAATGCTGCTTTCCACTCATCCCCTTCCTGAATGCAAACATTGTTGTACCCCCAGCAGATGTCTAGTTTTGAGTACAAATGTGCAGTTCAGATACAGTCAATGAGTTTGGGGATGAGGGGGAGGGGATAGTGATTCTTCATGGTGAGTTCATTGAGACATTGATACTCTTGTACTGGGCGTAATTTTCTGTCTTTCTTCTTGATGAAGAAGAAAGGTGGTGCATAAGCAGATTTTGAGGGACAAATATACCCCTTCTCAAGTTGTTCATTCAGGAAGGCTGTGAGTGCTTCTCCTTCATTCGTGGCTAAGGGGTAAACCTTGCAATCAAGGGCAGTGGGGGCATCAGGGAGCAAGTCAATGATGTGGTCCCATACATGGGATGGAGGGAAACGGTGTAACACTTCTTCGCTGAACACCTTGTGGTGCAACCAATATTCTGGAGGAACCATTTCCTCAAAAGTCCAGACCTGTTTCTTTGCTGCTTCCTGCTGTGCTAGCTCTGATGCAGTGGTAGTCTTCTGCAGGAAGGCAATACTTGGCTCCAGTCCTTCATTCACAACCTGTTCCCATGCCTCCTCGTCGAGCCCGTATGCCTCAATGGCCCTAATAGCAGCTTCTATGGGCATGGCGTTGCTCTGGAGGTTCAGGCTGGAGATTACAATGGGTTGGAATTCTTTGTTCAGCGTGGCATTCCCCCACTTTATCTCAGGCTCAAAGGCCGAGAACCAAGGGTAGCCCAGGATCACTTCATCTTTTCCTAGGTTGGTAACCAGGAAATGAAGTGTCTTCGTGCACTCACCAGTCTGCACTGCTAAATTGGTGTACTGGGTTATCGCACCATCTTGGTTATAGGTACTGTCAACATTCCATATGGCGATAGGGGTGGAGATGGGTCATGTCCCAAGATGCATTTTTTTGAGCAGTTCTGCACAAATAAAGTTGTCAGTTGCTCCAGAGTCCAATAGGACCTGTTGTTCAGCCGTCACATTTGCAGATTTGAAAAGAACTGGGATTTGCATAGATTGATATCTGCTATAGTACATGTGTAACACCTTTACCCAGGCTGATGGGTTCAGGCATTTGGAAAATCCTTTCCTCCAAAAAGCTTTTCCACCAAGAGGTCCTGCACCTGTTTTGGCTGAGCAGCCAGCGCTGCAATCTGAGCATCAGCTGCTTCATCATTTGACAGTACATGGTTTGCTGATATGGTAACTTGAGTAATGAGGGGGGGAGGCAATACTGTGGAGGTAGGGGGGACGGGAGGAGGCGCTTTGGGGCTGCTTGTGGTCTGAGCAGCGCGAGTGCCCTTTTGTGGGCAATTATGTGACACATGACCCTTTTCTCCACATTGGAAACATCTCCCCTCCATGACCATCCTTTGCTTCTCAGTGTCTGTGAGGGTTGTGTGGGCTCTAGTGTGGCTAATATCCATGGCATTTGGGTCATGTGCCTTATTAAGGGCTTGGACCCACTGATCTTGGGTGTGACCTCCTTGTTTATCGTTTTGATGGTTGCACATGAGACAGGGCTTCAACATGAGGTATTCAGCTTGTTGAAGCCTAGCTGCCACCTTCCATTCTTCCCATGTGACTGGATGTTGGAAATGAATGGCGCTAATCATGAGGTTGTCAGGAAGTCCCACTTGGAACTTCTCAATAACATTGGCTTCATCTGGATTATAGCCAGCTTTGGTGGTGAGGTTTTGGAATTTTGTGATATATGTGTCAATGTCTTTGCCAGTCATCTTCAATTTCTTGATGTCCTGGCATGCTCTGGTTTGTTCGG
Organism: Lactarius vividus; assembly: GCA_021527035.1. Taxonomy (NCBI): domain Eukaryota; kingdom Fungi; phylum Basidiomycota; class Agaricomycetes; order Russulales; family Russulaceae; genus Lactarius; species Lactarius vividus. The sequence goes on along the minus strand of JAKELG010000152.1, from coordinate 2,482 downwards.
TGGTGTCGGTGTAGGTGTTCTTGAACTGGTCAAGGACTGTGTTCCATAAATTTTCTTGGTTGTGCAGTACTCCTACTATCTGGGTGTCCAGCCACACTGTCTGCTTGTCTACCCAGTCGTCCATGAGTGGCCCCCTCATATAAGATAGGAGGGTCATTGCTTGGGAGTAGGGTACTTGGAGCTGGTCAACAGTTGGGTTCATTCCTCAATAGATCCAGAAGGCTTGAGGAAAGTTTCTGCTCTCCTCCCAGTTCCCATCAAAGACCAGTGGGGGGTTGCCCCCAAGTTTGCCCCCGCCTGGTGCCAGTGCTGCACCTGGTGGGACCAAAGGGAACACACCTCCTCCAGGGGCTCTGCCACCTGGACCGCTGCCGCCGCCACCTCCACTGCCACCAGGGGCACCACCACCTGGTGGGCCTCCACCGCTACCATGAACGCCTCCACCAGGTCCAGGAGCTGGGCCACTCCTAGAGCCCAATGGTGCTGGGGCGCTAGTGCTATGAGTCGCTCCACCCGTCGTAGCAGACGGTCAACCTCCTGTAGCATGTGGTCCTCCACTGCCTGAGCTGGAGGGTCCTGCAGTAGTAAGACTGGTGGCAACCTGAGTGTTGGTGGCCATTGCTGGCTGTACTGGAGTAAGGGTGGTAGATTTGTCTGGGTCAACAGCAATGCTGATTGAGCTTGTTGACCCAAAGGGTCCTGCACCATAGTGCGATGGGACAGGTTTGTACACATACCAACTGCCTTGTTTTGGGTTGTAGTCAATGAATGCCCAAAGTTTGACCTCGTCAAGGAAGTGGACTTGTTGGTACTCTTGGTATTTTGGGTCAAAAATGAAGTATCCCTCGATGTTATTGCATTTGTCCCAGATGACTGTTCCTTTTTCGTGGATGGAGAGCTCGTTGGTCTGATACCACTCAATGTACTGCTGTTGGAATTTTGTGTGACTCCTACTAGTTGCCAGGGTTGTGAGAGACTTGACTTAATGTAATGTTACCACAGGAATGTTATGCGCAACGTGCGCTTCACTAAGTTGCTCAGGCCGAGGTTATGGGATTCAGAGCAGTCGGTTAAGACTGAGTCAGGTGATGCACAAGTGCCACACAGTCTCCTCAGACATGCAGGCAGTAGCAGGGAGTCTGGGGTTCAAGCACAAAGGTGAACCAAAGTTGTGCTCAAGCAAAAAGGGCGAGTGTAAAGTTGTTGCGTGAGATGATGATGTGGTATTACACAAGAAGTCAAGTCTACTGTACAAGCTAGGTAGCGTGCAACTTATATACTGGTACAGGGTGTTTGTCTGTGACAAACACATGGTGCAATACTTGGGTTCTGAGTGAAAGTAGAACAAAGGTGTAACTATAGTGGGATGAGCAGTGATTGTGCAGGGTCATGTGTGAGTCAGCTGGGACCGGCGCGCCGTGAACTTTAATATACAAGGAAGGGGGCATAAAGACGTATCGTGCAGTGAAGAGATCATCAGAAACGGTTGGGTGCATAAGGAGTTATGGGCATATCAAGGTGGGGTATGGAAATGAGAAGCAAGAAACGAAAGTGTCCCAAGGGAGATCATAACACAAACCAACTGTAGCCCCACTCTTGGAAGCACCCCCAGGCCTCACACCAGCTGTCCCTCTGACACAGCTTGCTTCAGAACTGCCCCATCCCTACTCCCTGACACCACACTCAGAACCTTGTCAATTATGGCCAGACCCTCAGCTCACATCATTAGATGACAACAAGGAGCCAATTGATAAAGGCAATGATGAAGGGTCAGATGATCCTGGCCTCCCATTCTTTTACAACACTCCCAACACCCCATACTATTTCCCACTCATGATCCCCTTGGAGAATGATATCACAAAAGTTCTGACAAAGTACATTTACTATCACCAGGATTATCAGGAAATCGTCAGAACTCTGGGGAGGGGAAAGCCATGTTACTGCCAAGAAGTCTACCTCACCACTCCCTGCCCTACTGCCATGCATCCCACTATCTCTCTGCATCAGCTCACAGTCTTCAGCCCACAGGACCCTTGCACCATCACCATCAATGAGGTACTGAGCAAACTCAAAAACCTGCAGTTATCCACTGAGGTTGCAAGGTTGTGGCAGTGCCTTGGAGACAAAATTGCTCTGGATGTGTGGTGAACTGACTTACAAAGGCTGGAGAATGAGGCAGTTTGGGACCAGTTCCACCTAGATGCAAAGCTGCAAGGGATCATGAAGTGTATGCAGTATGCTGGTGCAGTCCCCCTCATTACAGATAAGTTCATTGAGCTCACTACCAAACCCACACAACCCCACCACTACCACCCAGACCTCCCACCACTGGCACACATGGGAGGACCACTCGAGATGCCACAGCTTGTGGATGGGCCTAGCAGCAGCCAGAAATGGCACAAATGTTATTTGTGCAAGAAGTGGGGACACAAGATGAGTGAATGCCCCATGAAGCCCATCCCCAGTGTGTGCACCTGGTGTG